>JXCR01143949.1:2942-26036 GCA_002079205.1 Phalaenopsis hybrid cultivar
TTTGGGGGTTTTGGTCAAAATGGTCAAATTGGTCAAATTGAATTCAATTAAAGGGTCCAAATGGGTTTTGGGAACATTTGGAGTGATTTTGGAGATTTTGGGAAAGTTTGGGGTGCCAAGGGTATTTTTGTAATTTTGGCAATTTTGAGGTAAAGATGGCCAAATTGACCAAATTGGGCCATATAGTAGTTAAAAGAAAATAAGATTGAGAATATTTGGGATTTATTAGGATTTATTGGGAATTTTATGAGATTTTTTGGATTTTGGGTTAAAGGAGGGTCCTTAGGGCAGTTAGGTTATTTGGGAGTGTCTGGGGCAAAAAACCCAAGATTAGTATTTCAAGTAGAATTGGATAAATGTCTATTATAAATGAACTGTGGATCAATAAAACCCTCATTTTGGGTTCTTATGGACTGGTTTTAGCCAGAATATTGTGAGGATATTGTGTACCCTAACTCCAAACCAACACCCAGGGTCAATCCTAAGGCCAAGTAGTCCTATAGGAACTCCTCTTGAGTTCTCTCATAATGATCTCACCTACTAAGTGCTAGAGGTTAAGATCAATATGTGAAACTTCAAGTTGAGTAACAAGAAGAGTTTTGAATTTCTAATGGTGGGGGTACCTTTTCTAGTTTTCTAAGACTAGTCAATAGGAAAGTCCTATGGCTAGACCTAGGCTACTAAAGAAGTTTTCTAGACCTCAACCAAAAGTGAGGTCAACACTCTCTAAGAAAATTTCAGCACACCTCCCATGAACGTGGAGATGAGTTTTTATAAAAATGACCACGGGGTGGCTCTCAGGGCACAAGTTTGGGTGCGCTGTGGTTCTTAGGTGGAGGGCAGAGGAGCTCCATCAATTAATTTGGCTGAGCTGGCCTCTAGGTTTTATTTGGGTGAGGTGTTCAGGGGGGTGGCTCTCGGTTTTGAGCTTTTACAGCCACTAGGCTGGCCGGCCGGCCAGGGGGAGGTGGCTAGAAGCTCATGGAACCCAGGGGAATATGTCACAGCAATTTACTGCGATAATACCCAATTTTGGTAAGGATAACTTAAGCACATGCATTTTTGGAAATAATATCCCTTAATTTAGGGGACCTTTGGTCCATGGCTTGATTTAGGTGGTTTCATGGTGTTTGGACTGGTCACTATGTCCAATTGTGGTGGAGTTAATTTGGTGACTTTAGGGTGGTCAGGTCACATTTAGTGCATGGGTCCAAGTGGGTGCAAATGACCACATATTAGATTTGGTCTAGGCTAGCCATATCAATTGGACCAAATAAATTTTTTATTTGGTGTAGATGATCATAATGAACAACTTTTATGAAGGATGGAAGTGGTTTTGAGCTCAATTGAAGGGTCAATTTGAGGGCATTTTGAACTTTAATCAATTTGATTATGCTGGGCTAGGCTTGGGTCTAGCTTGGGTTAGCCCTGGGCTAAGTCCAACGTGATTGTTGTAAATGGTCAATAGGTACCCTATGAAGAGTTTTCAACATGAATTGGATGCCAATTTGTGGGTTAAGGCAATCAATTGGGTGAAATTTGGGGACTTAGCCAATTTGAGGCTAAATTTAGGAATTTTGGATTTAGGCCAAAATCAAATGGATATGAGGCTTCACCAAGGCCAATTGATAGTTGATTTGATGTATAAGAATGTTATAAATATTTTTCAACATTAATTGGGGCCAATTGACTAGGATATGGGTTCAATTTGGTGAGATTAGGTGTGGTCAAAATTGGGGTTTTGACCTAAATCAAAATTGGGTTCAAATCATGGGCCAATTAAGCATGGATTTGGTTTAGCTTAGTCATATCAAAAGTTAATTTGAGATTAGGATTGGAATTGGGGTCAATTAAGATCAAATTGATGGACATTTGAGTTGAATTTGGGGAAATTTGGGCCCTAAGAGGCGAATTTGAGGGTTTTGGTTAAAGATGGTTAAATTGGTTAAATTAGGTCATGTGGTAGTTGAGAAAAATAAAATTGGGAATATTTAGGATTTATTGAGATTTTATGAGAATTTTTTGGAATTTATGGAATTTTGGGCTATGGAGGGGCATTTGGTAATTTGGGGGTGTTTAACGGCAAAAGGCCAAGATGGGTATTTTTTATTAG
The DNA here is from genome assembly GCA_002079205.1 of Phalaenopsis hybrid cultivar. NCBI lineage: Eukaryota > Viridiplantae > Streptophyta > Magnoliopsida > Asparagales > Orchidaceae > Phalaenopsis > Phalaenopsis hybrid cultivar. The sequence goes on from JXCR01143949.1 coordinate 5,056, forward strand.
ATTGGGTAACTAATCACCCTAAATGAGGCATGGACCAAAGGAAATATCATTTTGGGTCATCTATGTACTGGTCTTAGTCAACCCATAGCCCTATGGCTGGTAAGTTTAGGGGACCATCTACATAAGTATCCTGAAAAAATCAAGGGATCTAGGCTAGAAATTTGAGTTGAGGGTTGTGAGTGATTGTGAGTGTAGATGAGTGTAGTGAGTGCCTTAGCCCTAGACCAACACCCAGGGTCAACCCTATGGTCCAGCAGTCTTAAGGATGACTCATCTTAGTTTCCCCCATAGTGACCCCACCTACTAAGTGCTAGAGGTTCGGATCAATATGTGGAACTTCAAGTTGAGTATAGAATATGGTAAAATTAATAATGGTGAGGGTTCCATGTCTAGTTTTCTAAGAATCGTCAACTAGGAAAGCCATATAGCTAGACCTTAGGCTACTAAAGAAGAAAAACTAAACCTTAACCAAAAGTGAGGTCAACAAATGAACCCCCAATAGGTGTGGTGTGATGGGCAAGCACACCGCGTGTTTTGGTGTTGACCGATGAGATCAACAAAAACCAATACAAACTCCTAAGTCAACAGACCCGAAAGTATGTGTAGATTTGTGTGTGTGATTTATTTTATTTCTGCTGGGGATACTAGCAGATGATCGTATGATTAAAATTAAGGAGTAGGGACTCTCGTTGGGGATCAGAGAGTGAATTTCGAGTTAAGAAATTTTAGAAATTCCTAGAGGATGGGGATTAGTATGCAAGTGCTAACCCGAGGTGGAAATTGAAATTTTAAGTATCAATTCCGAAAAGACAAGAAGGGTCAAAATTTAGGTACCTACCTCAAAAGATGAGAATTAGAATTTACGTACTGATTCGAAGATGTGAGAATTGAAGTCTAGGTATCCATCTCAAGGAGAGAGTTGAAATTTATGTATCAACCTCAAAATGTGAGAATTAAAATGTAGGTATCAATTCCGAGAAGAAAATCAAAATTTAGGTATCGACCTCGAAATGTGACAATCAGGATTTAGGTACTGATTCGAAGATGTGAGAATTGAAATGTAGGTTTCAATTCCAAGAAGAGGGTCGAAATTTAGGAATCGACCTCAAAATGTGAGAATCAGGATTTAGGTATTGATTCAAAGATGTGAGAATTCAAATGTAGGTATCAATTCTGAGAAGAGAGTCAAAATTTAGGTATCGACCTCGAAATGTGAGAATCAAGATTTAGGTACTGATTCGAACATGTGAGAATTGAAATGTAGGTATCAATTTTGAGAAGGGAGTCAAAATTTAGGTATCGACCTCGAAATGTGAGAATCAGGATTTAGGTACTGATTCGAAGATGTGAGAATTGAAATATAGGTATCAATTCCAAGAAGGGAGTCGAAATTTAGGTATCTACCTCGAAATGTGAGAATCAAGATTTAGGTATTGATTCAAAGATGTGAGAATTGAAATGTAGGTATCAATTCCAAGAAGGGAGTCGACATTTAGGTATCGACCTCAAAATGAGAGAATTAGGATTTAGGTAATGATTCGAAGATGTGAGAATTGAAATGTAGGTATAAATTTCGAGAAGGGAGTCAAAATTTAGGTATCAACCTCAAAATGTGAGAATCAGGATTTAGGTAATGATTCGAAGATGTGAGAAATGAAATGTAGGTATAAATTTTGAGAAGGGAGTCGAAATTTAGGTATCGACCTCGAAATGTGAGAATCAGGATTTAGGTATTGTTTCGAAGATGTGAAAATTAAAATGTAGGTATAAATTCTAAGAAGAGAGTCGAAATTTAGGTATTGACCTTGAAATGTGAGAAACAGGATTTAGGTACTGATTCGAATATGTGAGAATTGGAATGTAGGTATCAATTCCAAGAAGAGAGTTGAAATTTAGGCATCGACCTCGAAATGTGAGAATTAGGATTTAGGTACTGATTTGAAGATGTGAGAATTGAAATGTAGCTATCAATTCCAAGAAGAGAGTCAAAATTTAGGTATCGACCTCGAAATGTGAGAATCAAGATTTAGGTACTGATTTGAAGATGTGAGAATTGAAATGTAGGTTTCAATTCCAAGAAGAGAGTTGAAATTTAGGTATCGACCTCGAAATGTGATAATCAGAATTTAGGTACTGATTCGAAGATGTGAGAATTGAAATGTAGGTATCAACTCCGAGCAGAGAGTCGAAATTTAGGTATCAACCTCGAAATGTGAGAATCAGGATTTAGGCATTGATTCGAAGATGTGAGAATTGTAATGTAGGTATCAATTTCAAGAAGCGACTCAAAATTTAGGTATCGACCTAGAAATGTGAAAATCAGGATTTAGGTACTGATTTGAATATGTGAGAATTGAAATGTAGGTATCAATTCCGAGAAGCGAGTCGAAATTTAGGTATTGACCTCGAAAGATGAGAATCAAAATTTAGGTACTGATTTGAAGATGTAAGAATTGAAATTTACAAAGAGCTTGTGGTGTTGAATTTGCAGAAGTGTATCATGAGGAAAGGTTGATTTTGTTGAAGAAGATTTGTAGAGCTTTGTGGGGTTTTGTGCAGAATGCAAAATTTCGCGGGAATGTGAAGAAAGTTAAGGTAGATAAAGATGGTTGTGTTGCGCGCACAAGAGTAGGAAACTCCAAAAATGACAGGATCCACTCAACATATTCATTTCATTTTCTTGTTGTTTTTATCATATTTAATTTTTCAAAATATGTCTTTAAAGTTTTAATTTTAGTTGGTTGATTTTCAAAAGAAATCTGTTTTGTTGTTTATTAATTGGTGATTATTTTCTTTTTCATTTATATTTTATTTATTGCTAAAAATTTGTTGTTTCGTTCTCTATTCATTGAAATTTTTGAACCAACGCGTTGTTTTGAATTTGGGTGTTGGTTTAGAGCTATGGTAGAGGCTCTCTGGAAGGGGGATTTGATAGGGCTTTAGCTTCTTTCATTGTTGTGAAGGTGTGGGTGAAGTTAATTTGAGTTTGGTGGACAGTGGAGGTGTATTGGGCTCTATCCTGGTTTCCGGTAAGGTTTCAAGCTCAAACTTGAGCTCTGACAGTGGGAATTGGTGGGGGAAACTAGTTGGATAGCAATGAGGGGATCTTAAGGAAGCTCTGTGAGAAGTTTGGAGAGGCATCTCTAAGAAAATTTTAGCACACCTCCCATGGATGTGGAGGTGAGTTTTTATAAAAATGACCATGAGGTGGCCCTCAGGGCACAAGTTTGGGTGCATTGTGGTGCTTAGGTGGAGGGCAGAGGAGCTCCATCAATTAATTTGGCTGAGCTGGCCTCTAGGTTTTATTTGGGTGAGGTGTAATGGGGGTGGCTCTCGGTTTTGAGCTTTTCCTGCCACTAGGCTGGCCCACCGATCAGGGGGAGGTGGCTAGGAGCTCAGGGAACCCAGGGGAATATGTTACAACAATTTAGTGCAATAATACCCAATTTTGGTAAGGATATCTTAAGCACGTGCATTTTTGGAAATAATATCCCTTAATTTGGTGGACCTTTGATCCATGGCTTGATTTAGGTGGTTTCATGGTGTTTGGACTGGTCAATAGGTCCATATGGCTGTGGCGGAGTTAACTTGGTGACTTTAAGGTGGTTAGGTCACATTTAGTGCATGGTTCCAAGTGAGTGCAAATGACCAAATATTGGGTTTGGCCTAGGCTAGCCATGTCAATTGGCCCAAATAAATGTTGCATTTGGTGTATATGATCACAATGAACAACTTTGGTGAAGGATGGAAGTGGTTTTAAGCTCAATTGCAACAATTTGAGAGAATTTTGAATTTTAATCAATTTGGTTATGTTTGGCTAGGCTTGGGTCTAGCTTGGGTTAGCCCTGGTCTAAGTCTAAATTGATTGTTGTAAATGATCAATAGGAACCCTATGAAGAGTTTTCAACATGAATTGGATGCCAATTTTGGGGTTAAGGCAATCAATTGGGTGAAATTTGGGGACTTAGCCAATTTGAGGCTAAATTTGGGAATTTTGGATTTAGGACAAAATCAAATGGATTTGAGGTTTCACCAAGGCCAATTAATAGTTGATTTTGATGTATAAGAATGTTATAAAGATTTTTCAATATTAATTGGGGCCAATTGACTAGGATATGGGTTCAATTTGGTGAGATTACGTCATGTAGTCAAAATTAGGGTTTTGACCTAAATCAAAATTGGGTTCAAATCAATGGCCAATTAAGCTTGGATTTGGTTTAGCTTGGTCATATCAAAACTTAGTTTGAGATTAGGATTGGAATTGGGGTCAATTGAGATCAAATTGATGGACAGTTGAGTTGAATTTGGGGAAATTTGGGCCCTTAGAGGCAAATTTGGGTGTTTTGGTTAAAGATGGCCAAATTGGTCAAATTGGGTCATGTGGTAGTTGAGAAAAATGAAATTGGGAATATTAGAAATTTTTTGAGATTTTATGGGAATTTTTTGAAATTTTTGGAATTTTGGGCTATGGAGGGGCATTTCGTAATTTTGGGGTGTTTAAGGGCAAAAAGCCAAGATGGGTATTTTTGATTAGATTGGGTAACTAATCACCCTAAATGAGGCATGGACCAAAGGAAATCCCAATTTGGGTCATCTATGTGCTGGTCTTAGTCAACCCACAACCCTAGAGCTGGTAGGTTTAAGGGATCATCTACATGAGTATCCCAAAAAGATCAATGGATCTAGGCTAGAACTTTGAGTTTAGGGTTGTGAGTGATTGTGAGTGTAGATGAGTGTAGTGAGTGTCTTAGCCCTAAACCAACACCCAGAGTCAACTCTAAGGTCCAGCAGTCTTAAGGATGACTCATCTTAGTTTCCCCCATAGTGACCCCACCTACTAAGTGCTAGAGTTTAGGATCAATATGTGGAACTTCAAGTTGAGTAAAGAACATGGTAAAATTTATAATTGTGAGGGTTCCATTTCTAGTTTTCTAAGAATAATCAAATAAGAAAGCCATATGGCTAGACCTTAGGCTACTAAAGAGGAAAAACTAAACCTCAACCAAAAGTGAGGTCAACTATGGCTAGACCTTAGGCTACTAAAGAGGAAAAACTGAACCTCAACCAAAAGTGAGGTCAAGTCATATGGCTAGACCTTAGGCTACTAAAGAGGAAAAACTGAACCTCAACCAAAAGTGAGGTCAACTATAACCCCAATAAGTGTGGTGTGATGGGCAAGCACACCGCACGTATTGGTGTTGACCGGTGAGATCAACAAAAACTAATACAAACTCCTAAGTCAACAGACCCGGAAGTATGTGTATAGTTGTGTGTGTGATTTATTTTATTTCTGCTAGGGATACTAACAGATGATCGTATGATTGAAATTAAGGAGTAGGGACTCTCGTTGGGGATCAAAGAGTGAATTTCGAGTTATGAAATTTTAGAAATTCCTAGAGGATGGGGATTAGGATGCAAGTGCTGACCCCGAGGTGGAAAATGAAATTTTAAGTATCAGTTCTGAAAAGATAAGAAGGGTCGGAATTTAGGTAACAACCTCAAAAGATGAGAATCAGAATTTAGGTGCTCATTTGAAGATGTGAGAATTGGAATTTAGGTATCAATCTCAAGGAGAGAGTTGAAATTTACGTATCGACCTCAAAATGTGAGAATTAAAATGTAGGTATCAATTCCGAGAAAAAAGTCAAAATTTAGGTATCGACCTCGAAATGTGAGAATCAGGATTTAGGTACTGATTCGAAGATGTGAGAATTGAAATGTAGGTTTCAATTCCAAGAAGAGAGTCGAAATTTAGGAATCGACCTCAAAATGTGAGAATCAGGATTTATGTACTGATTCGAAGATTTGAGAATTCAAATGTAGGTATCAATTCCGAGAAGAGAGTCAAAATTTAGGTATCGACCTCGAAATGTGAGAATCAGGATTTAGGTACTTATTCGAACATGTGAGAATTGAAATATAGGTATCAATTTCGAGAAGGGAGTCGAAATTTAGGTATCGACCTCGAAATATGAGAATCAGGATTTAGGTACTAATTCGAAGATGTGAGAATTTAAATATAAGTATCAATTCTAAGAAGGGAGTCGAAATTTAGGTATCGACCTCAAAATGTGAGAATCAAGATTTAGGTACTGATTCGAAGATGTGAGAATTGAAATGTAGATATCAATTCCAAGAAGAAAGTCAAAATTTAGGTATCGACCTCGAAATGTGAGAATCAGGATTTAGGTACTGATTCGAAGATGTGAGAATTGAAATGTAGGTATAAATTCCAAGAAGAGAGTCAAAATTTAGGTATCAACCTCAAAATGTGAGAAATAGGAATTAGGTACTGATTCGAAGATGTGAGAATTGAAATGTAGGTATCAATTCCAAGAAGAGAGTCGAAATTTAGGTATCGACCTCGAAATGTGAGAATCAGGATTTAGGAACTGATTGGAAGATGTGAGAATTGAAATGTAGCTATCAATTCCAAGAAGAGAGTCGAAATTTAGGTATTGACCTTGAAATGTGAGAATCAAGATTTAGGTACTGATTTGAAGATGGGAGAATTGAAATGTAGGTATCAATTTCAAGAAGAGAGTCGAAATTTAGGTATCGACTTTGAAATGTGTGAATCAAAATTTAGGTATTGTTTCAAAGATGTGAGAATTGAAATGTAGGTATCAACTCCGAGAAGAAAGTCAAAATTTAGGTATCGACCTCGAAATGTGAGAATCAGGATTTAGGTACTGATTCAAAGATGTGAGAATTCAAATGTAGGTATCAATTCCAAGAAGAGAGTCGAAATTTAGGTATCGACCTTGAAATGTGAGAATCAGGATTTAGGTACTGATTCGAAGATGTGAGAATTGAAATGTAGATATCAATTCCGAGAAGAGAGTCAAAATTTAGGTATTGACCTCGAAAGATGAGAATCAAAATTTAGGTACTGATTCAAAGATGTAAGAATTAAAATTTACAAAGAGCTTGTGGTGTTGAATTTGCAGAAGTGTATCTTGAGGAAATGTTGATTTTGTTGAAGAAGATTTGTTGAGCTTTGTGGGGTTTTGTGCAGAATGCAAGATTATATGGGGATGTGAAGAAAGTTAAGGTAGACAAAGACGGTTGTGCTGGGCGCACAAGAGTAGGAAACTCCAAAAATGACAGGATCCACTCAACATATTCTTTTCATTTTCTTGTCGTTTTTATCACATTTAATATTTCAAAATATGTCTTTAAAGTTTTAATTTTAATTGGTTGATTTTCAAAAGAAATTTGTTTTGTTGTTTATTTATTGGTGATTATTTTCTTTTTCATTTTTATTTTATTTATTGTTAAAAATTTGTTGTTTCGTTCTCTGTTCATTGAAATTTTTTAACCAACGAGTTGTTTCCAATTTGGTTGTTGGTCTAGAGCTATGGTAGAGGCTCTGTGGAAGGAGAGAGTCTAAATTTAGGTATCGACCTCGAAATGTGAGCATCGGGATTTAGGTACTGATTCAAAGATGTGAGAATGGAAATGTAAGTATCAATTCCAATAAGAGAGTCAAAATTTAGGTATCGACCTCGAAATGTTAGAATCAGGATTTAGGTACTGATTCGAAGATGTGAGAATTGAAATGTAGGTATAAATTTTGAGAAGGGAGTCGAAATTTAGGTATCGACCTCGAAATGTGAGAATCAGGATTTAGGTACTGATTCGAAGATGTGAGAATTGAAATGTAGGTATAAACTCCAAGAAGAGAGTCGAAATTTAGGTATCGACCTCGAAATGTGAGAAACAGGATTTAGGTACTGATTCGAAGATCTGAGAATTGAAATGTAGGTATCAATTCCAAGAAGAGAGTCGAAATTTAGGTATCGACCTCGAAATGTGAGAATCAGGATTTAGGAACTGATTGGAAGATGTGAGAATTGAAATGTAGGTATCAATTCCAAGAAGAGGTTTGAAATTTAGGTATTGACCTCGAAATGTGAGAATCAAGATTTAGGTACTGATTCAAAGATGTGAGAATTGAAATGTAGGTATCAACTCCAAGAAGAGTGTCAAAATTTAGGTATCGACCTCGAAATATGAGAATCAGGATTTAGGTACTGATTCGAAGATGTGAGAATTGAAATGTAAGTATCAATTCCAAGAAGAGAGTCGAAATTTAGCTATCGACCTCGAAATGTGAGAATCAAGATTTAGGTACTCATTCGAAGATGTGAGAATTGAAATGTAGATATCAATTCCGAGAAGAGAGTCAAAATTTAGGTATTAACCTCGAAAGATGAGAATCAGAATTTAGGTACTGATTCGAAGATGTAAGAATTAAAATTTACAAAGAGCTTGTCGTGTTGAATTTGCAGAAGTGTATCTTGAGGAAAGGTTGATTTTATTGAAGAAGATTTGTTGAGCTTTGTGGGGTTTTGTGCAGAATGCAAAATTCTGCGGGGATGTGAAGAAAGTTAAGGTAGACAAAGACGGTTGTGTTGGGCGCACAACAGTAGGAAACTCCAAAAATGACAGGATCCACTCAACATATTTATTTCATTTTCTTGTCGTTTTTATCACATTTAATATTTCAAAATATGTCTTTAAAGTTTTAATTTTAATTGGTTGATTTTCAAAAGAAATTTATTTTGTTGTTTATTTATTGGTGATTATATATTTTTTTTCATTTATATTTTATTTATTGTTAAAAATTTGTTGTTTCGTTCTCTGTTCATTGAAATTTTTGAACCAACGGTTTGTTTCGAATTTGGGTGTCTAGAGCTATGGTAGAAGCTCTGTGGAAGGAGAGAGTCTAAATTTAGGTATCGACCTTGAAATGTGAGAATCAGGATTTAGGTACTGATTCAAAGATGTGAGAATTGAAATGTAAGTATGAATTCCAAAAAGAGAGTCGAAATTTAGGTATCGACCTCGAAATGTGAGAATCAGGATTTAGGTACTGATTCGAAGATGTGAGAATTGAAATGTAGGTATCAATTCCAAGAAGAAAGTCGAAATTTAGGTATCGACCTCGAAATGTGAGAATCAGGATTTAGGTACTGATTCGAAGTTGTTAGAATTGAAATGTAGGTATCAATTTCGATAAGTATCGACCTCAAAATGTGAGAATCAGGATTTAGGTACTGATTCGAAGTTGTTAGAATTGAAATGTAGGTATCAATTTAGAGAAGAGAGTCGAAATTTAAGTATCGACCTTGAAATGTGAGAATCAGGATTTATGTACGGATTCAAAGATATGAGAATTGAAATTTAGGCATCGATCTCGAGATGTGAGAATCAGGATTTAGGTACTGATTCGAAGATGTGAGAATTGATATGTAGGTATCTATTCCGAGAAGAGAGTCGAAATTTAGGTATCGACCTCGAAAGATGAGAATCACAATTTAGGTACTGATTCGAAGATGTAAGAATTGAAATTTACAAAAAGCTTGTGGTGTTGAATTTGCAGAAGTGTATCATGTGAAAATGTTGATTTTGTTGAAGAAGATTTGTAGAGCTTTGTGGGGTTTTGTGCAGAATGAAAAATTATGCGGGGATGTGAAGAAAGTTAAGGTAGATAAAGACAGTTGTGTTGCGCGCACAAGAGTATGAAACTTCAAAAATTAGAGGATCCACTCCACATATTCATTTCATTTTCTTGTTATTTTTATCACATTTAATTTTTCAAAATATGTATTTACAGTTTTAATTTTAATTGGTTGATTTTCAAAATAAATTTGTTTCGTTGTTTATTTATTGGTGATTATTTTCTTTTTCATTTATATTTTATTTATTGTTAAAAATTTGTTGTTTCATTCTCTGTTCATTGAAATTTTTGAACCAACGCGTGGTTCGTGGCTTTCATCCCTCGCACAAAAAGGCAACAGACATAAAAGCATAATTTGAGAGAAATTTCCATTAATCTGCTTCAATAAAGATGTTACAGATCAAACATAGGCTAACGCATCAAAAAGGTACAATATATAATCCATGTTGGAGTACATCCAGATCATCTCATGCCATGAATACATTGTAGGCTGAATATAACAGATACATGTCATGCTATTAAAAGAAAGAAAGTGAACCCTCTGTGTCAGGTATGTTGAGCACCTGATCAAGCAGACCTTCTAAGTCATGCTCCAGGATAAGAGTTCCCTTCGCATGTACTTAGAGGTACAACCTTCTCATGGCTCGTATGGAAGTAACTCCTCCAATTCTGGGTCCTGCTGGAATCCATATGGCATTTTACTGTCATTCATCCTGCGGAAAGTCACAGACACCCTACGGTGTCGTACTCCTAGAATGCAATGTTTGGCAACGTCTGCACTGTTGCCTTTAAGAACGAGTACTGAACCGACTGGTAGAGGAATCTCCATAGAACCTCTAAATTCACCAGAACCGACGATGTCGATTTCTTTCCCAATTAAAATATTGCTTTTGCACAGAAATGAGACCGTGCAGAAAGGCCTCACAAAATCATGATGATCAATGTGTGGGGGAATGCAATCACTCTCTTCATAAATGTTGATGATGCAGCTATTGGGAATGCAGGTAGCAAGTAGAACATTTCATTTGACCATTCTTTTGATCATCCATTTTATCAATGGCGGTAGCGGATCTCCTTGATCATGTCTGAGGATCCCAGGTGGATTCCTCTGTCTGTCATTTGTGAAGTTATAACAACAGCCACACTTGATGGTGATTCTTCCCTTCCCTCTCATCTATTTCTTTGGCTTGGAATATGTCCTTTCCATGAGAAGTCCCGCTCGGCCTCTATCTCTTAAATCAAAGATACAGTCCAGAATGCTTCTTTCATCAGTCTCGGAGAAAACCATGGTGTACAACTCCAGGCCTTCCAATATATTGACGAACTTTCCCTGAAATTCTTCATAAAACTCGAATTCTATTTTATTTACTTTACTTATCTTGTATTATTCTACCATACCAGGGGTTGGCAGCTGTCGCGGGCGTTCCTTCCTTCGAGTATCGGCAAGAACCCAAACCGGTGTCGGTTGATCTGGAGCATGAGACTCGGCCTCTAGCGGGATGTACGATCCTGGGCTCCATGGTACATACTGATCCGTCCGTAGAGGGACATATGGTTCATCCATCATGAAATCCGAAGTCTGAGACTCATTGTTGCTTGAAGTGTACTCTTCTAAGGTACTGAAACGCTGTAGATGGAGAACATTACAATCCAGGCATTCTACAAACGTGCTCGTAGCTGATGTCCCGGCCGGTAATTCAACATTGCACGTCGGGCAGCCCTTGCACAACATCTGAAACTGAAAGTGTGTTTGACTCTGTCACAAACCCTAGTTCTTCATCCGTGGTGGGTAGGCTAGCAGAAGTTTCTTTCAGGTCTGGATCATAAATATGCCCCTCAGGAATAGGGGTGAGCAAGTTGTTCATTTCTCTTTAACGTTTGTGTGCTTGTCATAGAAAAGCTCTCTGCTTCTTGCGGCTGACGTTCCTGCGTTGCGTCCTGCAAAGCAGAAGTACTTGGTAGTCGTTCGTTATTGGGGGCTATTAGGCCTCCAGCATGTGTAGCTACCAAGGAAGGAAGACGGCTGGGCCCCTCCATCGAATCTTGCTCTGTTATCACGTTCTTGCCCTTGCGTGATACATTATCTTTAGCGGTCACTCTCAGTAGTGAAGGAAGTCCCTCTTTCTCTTTGCAGCTGACTACGTCCATTAAAGGACCTTTGTAGTCCATGTCAACCTGTTTGAAATCCATGTTGAAGTCTATGGTACCGCCCCGCGGTGCCATCTCCCCATTTAATCTTGAAAAGCAAAGATCAGTTTCTGTCCCGACATTTTTCTGCAAACGACAGGAAAAATGTCAGTGGGCCGAAACTTGGCATGAACAAGAACAAAACAAAGTATTCATTAAAGTAAATTTTAGTTTGTTTTGGTGTAATGAATTGTTTATTTTATGTATGAATTTTGTTTAATTTAGTGGAATATTATACTTAAAAGTGAAAAGAAGAAAATTTGAAGTTCAAATTTTCTTTTCTCAAAATTTTCATTATATGGAGGTTAATTAAAAAATTTGGACCCGGTCATAGACATTTGGTCATATAGATAACCCTAAAACAATCAAAGTTTCAAAGTTTCAAAGCAAGCGAAGGCAAGCGGCATCAGGTTGCGTAATAGGTTTTTAGATATCTTTCGTTTATTGGTAACATGGGTCTTTCGCCCTAGAAGTCCACTAACTGGTAGGCTCCTCCTGTATAGACCTTTTCAATGACAAATAGTCCCTCCCAAGTTGGCTCAAATTTTTCACCTATTTTGCAGCGTGCAAGAATAGGTCTTTTGAGCACAAGTACGAGGTCACCAACTTTGAGTGTGCAAGAATAGGTCTTTTGAGCACAAGTACGAGGTCACCAACTTTGAATGTCCTTGGGCGGCCAATTTGTCATGGGCTTGTACCATCTTCGCCTGGTAAAGCTCCAAATGTTGTTGTGCTTCTAGTCGTTTTCCCTCGAGACTCTTCAGTTCTTCAAGTCTGAGTTTTGCGCTTTCTTCTGTTGTGAGTTGGTTGGCAACTGCGACTCTGAGAGATGGTGTCTGGATTTCTAGCGGTAGCACGGCCTCGGCTCCGGGCATGAGTATATACGGTGTACACTGAGTGGGAGTCCTAAAAGTCATCCGGTAGGCCCACAAGGCTTCTAATAGTTTGTTGTACCAATCTCTTTTGTTTTCATCTAATGTTTTCTTTAAAATCTGTACCAGTGTTTTGTTAAAAGCCTTAGCCAGACCATTTGCTCTAGGATAATAAATCGTAGAGAATCTTCAATCTATCCCATGTCTTTTGACGAAATTGTTGATCTTTGTATTTTTGAAAGCTGTCCTATTGTCAGAAATTATTCTTCGTGGTACTCCGAAACGGTAGACGATTTGGCTTTTGAAAAATTGAAGGACGTGCTGTGTCGTAACCTCACATAACGGTACTGCCTCTGTTCATTTGGAGAAGTAACTGTAGCGGCAAGTATAAACCTGTGTCCTTTTGAAGCTGGAGGGTCTATCGAACATATTATGTCCGTACCCCAACACTCGAGTGGCCACGGAGCAACAGTTGGGTGTAGCACATTCGGAGGCTGGTGTAAGACTACCCCATGCACTTGGCATTGATGACATTTTCTAGCTATATCCATGCAATCAGACATCATTGCTGGTCAATAATATCCGAGTCTCTTAATCTTCAGTTTCATTTTAGGCCCCGACTGGTGAGCACCACACAACCCGGCATGCACCTCTTTAACGATATTCTGGGCTTCTGGTCTGCTAAGACACCACAACCACATCTGGTCGAATGATCTTCTGTAGAGAACATTTCCCATCAGGGCGTAAGACATGGCCCTTCTTGTGATGTGGTGCGCCTCAGACTTGTCTTATGGCAGCTTTCCAGTATGCAAATATTCTATTAATAGCTTGTGCCAATCTTCATTGATGTTTGCAACTGTATTTATTGTTTCTTCTTTTCCAAACTTGTATAGAGTTTCGAAGTCGATCCGAGACAAGACCCGTCTTCCTTGTACTGTGACTTCAATAGAATCCTTCAGGGGACACGCCATTTCCTTAGCAAGTTTTGCTAGAGCATCGGCATGGGCCTTATCTCCCTTATAAATTCGGTAGAAATTCACATCGGGGATCTGCTCCAGGAGCTTCATCGTGTACCGATGGTATTCTAATAATCTTGGTTTCAAAATTTTGTATTGTCCGGCGACTTGCTGAATGACGAGTTAGGAGTTATCGTGGATGGCAATGCTTGTTATATCCATTGAGATTATCATTTCCAATCTGGTGATTAAAGCTTTATATTCTGCTTCATTGTTAGTGCACGGCTCTATCAGGTGGTATGAGAACCTCAACATACCCTTATCTTGTGTGGTAAAGATCAAACTGATCCCTGGTTTGCCTAGTATAACTGTGTCTGATCCTTTATTTTTTCTGGCTGACGCAACGATATCGAAGTACATCTCCAAGCGTTGCACATTGGAGAATTCCATTTGTAGTATTTGCTCGTCTGGTAACTCGCCGTTGAGAGAGGACCCAGCTGACAGTGGGTGCGCAGCGAGAAAGTCTGCTAGTATATGTCCCTTGATAGCACGGAGGGGAACAAAAGTTATATCAAATTGCAATAAAATCATTGATCATCTTGCTAGACGTCCAGAGAGTGTTGGTCGAGTCATCAGATATTGCAATGGATTAACTTTCAAAATTAGGGTAATCTTATGAGAAAGTATGTAATGTCTAAGCTTTTGGGCGGCGAAAATTAACTTCAGACAATGCTTCTCAATAGGTGGATACCTTATCTCCGTCTGTATTAGGCGACGACTCAAGTAGTAGAGCGCATTTTCTTTACCCTCATCATTGACTTAGGCTAAGAGTGCTCCAAGAGAGTCATCTAAAGCCGCGTGGAAAGTATCAACGGTTTCCCTGGGATAGAGGCTGCCAAGGTAGGAGGTATCATTAAATATTATTTGACGTCCTCAAAGGTTCGCTGGCATTTCTCTTCCTAAAAAAATTTGACGTCCTTTTTAATTAATGTCGAGAAGAGCTGACACCTACCTGAGAGATTAAAAATAAAGCGTCTCAAATATGTCAACTTCCCCTGGAAGGAACGTAGTTGTTTTAAGGTTTTAGGATGAGGCATTAGCAAGATAGCTTTAATCTTATCCGGGTCGATCTCGATTCCCCGATGAAGGACAACGAATCCTAAAAATTTCTCGAATGTAATGCCAAAGGCGCACTTTAAGGGATTCATTTTAAGGTCATATCATCGTAACCGTTCAAACATGATCCTCAAATCGTACAAATTGTTTATTTTTTTGTTTACTTTTGATAACCAAATTATCACGTAGCATTCTACATGGTTGTAAATGAAGTCGTCAAAAATCTTCGTCATTGCACGCTGATATGTTGCTCCGGTGTTCTTTAGGCCGAAGGCATCACTGTGCAGCAGAAAATTCTAATCGGTGTTTTGAAGGCTGTAAGTGTTGCATCCTCGGGAGCCATCTTGATTTGGTTGTATCCCGATGATCTGTCCATCAAGGAGAAAATTTCATGTGTTGAAGCGATATCCACGATCACTTCGGTATGGGTAGTGGAAATTTGTCTTTAGGACAGACCTTATTCAAATCTCTGAATTCGACACAAACACGGATCTGTCCGTTTTTCTTTATAACAGGTACAATGTTAGCTAACCATGTGGGGTATTGCTCCTCTTTAACAAAGTTGGCGTCTATTAATTTCTTTACCTCGGCGATGACTTGTTGTTTCATCTCGAGGCGCATTCTCCTAGGAGCTTGTTTTACTAGGGTTATACTCTTGTCCACCCCAAGTTTATGAACTGCAACCTCTGCTGCCAATCCTGGCATTTAATCTTAGCTCCATGCGAAACAATCTTTAAATTCTGTTAATAATTTGATCAATCTTGCAGATTCTTCATCATTGAGTAGAGAACTTATAAATGTAGGTCGGGGTTGTTCTTTAGTCCCGAGGTTAATCTCTTTCAATTCATCAACGGTAAATTTAATTTCTTTCTCAAACTCTGGGGAGCATCTTCTATTGAATGATCAGTAGAGTCATCCTCTATATCGAGGCAATCCTCTTCTGACTCACCAGTAACAACCATGCAAAATTCAGAATCATTGGCTGGTCCGACTGTACTAAATTCGATACCCTCTTTCGAGTTTGGAGTTCGACTTTTACCATTCCATAATTTTTCAAAAAGTTGAAATTTATCTTTTGACATTTGTTTTGGTAAGTGTCCCTATCGAATTAACTTTTGAACACAAGGCGAGAAGAAACCAAAAGGCAATTCCATTAATTCATTAGAATCAACATCCAAATTTACATGTTTTTCAAGCGTTCCATTAATTCATTAGAATCAACATCCAAATTTACATGTTTTTTAAGCTCAGTAGAGGTAGGCATTTCCATTAATTCATTAGAATCAACATCCAAATTTACATATTTTTCAAGCTCAGTAGAGGTAGAAGCACTGTAAAATTTGATCAGCTTTGAACTAACACTATGGACTTCCCTGACCTCTAAACTCTCGACCTTTTGAGGGAGAATCAGAGTGAGGGTCATAGGGAACCAACACTACGGACTTCTTTGACCTCTAAACATTCAACCTTTTGAGGGAGAATCAGAGTGAATGGCATAGCATTCACATAGTGGTTTATCTGATCATACATTGTTTCATTTTCATTCTTTTCTGTATCTTCTAGGGATATCTCGTAATCGCCACACCTAGCCTTCATAAACTTTTTCCATCTTCATTCCACCACCATTCAAGAGTCTATTAGTTATTTTTCTTTAAGAGTTTAGAGTTTTTGTGGTGAGATTAAGTATGAATTCTTCTCTAAAAGTGTTGGAGAAAGAGAAAGGTGAGAGATTTCTTCTTCATACATTTCCTAGGAGAGGCTACAAGGGATTTGCTTTGAGAAAGAGTTTTCGATAAGTGTTGTTTGTTTATTAGTGTTGTATGAACTTTCTTTTATATATGAAATTTGTGTTTTTGTTATATCTTTCTCATGAAGTCTAAGTAGTTTCCTTTATCTTTCTCCCTACTCTTAGATATGGTGAATTGAAGACATAATATGGATGTGTCAATATTAAAATATAAAATAAATTGTGATGACTTTTCAACTCCGAACTTAATTTACTTTTCGATCTGGCCAATTGAATTATTAAAATGTGTTGTGAAACATATGATCAACTCCAAACTTAATTTACTTTTCGATCTGACCAATTGAATTGTTAAAATGTGTTGTGAAACATATGATCCGGGAAATGGAGTACAAGTTCTACAACAGAGTGAGGATCACATTTGATTCCATGAAGGAGAATTTCGTTCATGAAATTAAGTGCAAATAAATAAGAAAATATATATTGTTGGGTGTAAAATTGGAGATTTTAGGGTGACTGACTAAAATCCCCAATTCGTTCTTAGTGTTTAAAAACTAAAGCAAGAATTAGCCTTCAGATGAAGGGAAGTAGGAGCTCTGGAATGGGAGCCAGTATTCTCCTAGCCTAGCCACGGATTTAGGTGCTAAACTTGAGATTAGTCAATGATTTTCTATAACACTGCATTAGGGTAGAGAATTAAATCTGCTCCTATTTGGTACAATACATATTAAAACCATTTATCTCATCTGATTTTACCAAAATCTCATTGTAGTGGGAAAGATGTTTTTTCACATAAAAAATCTTCATCACATAAACATAGTTTAATAGTTTAGTAGTTACTTTTTAAACTTTGCATTTAAGTTTTGCTAGAAGTTAAATAATTTAGTTTTGTTAGCAACTTACACATTTGAAATTAGTGACAATAATTTCATTTGATCTCTGTGAATTTCCTAATAAATTTATCATTTCAAATTTAAACCTTTCCCGTGGGATCGATATTCGGGGCTTAAATAGAAAGTCCTTTATTAGTTGATGACGATACGTATACTTGCGTAGAATCTCAACATTAATTGCTTAAATTTCTTATTTATAAAAGATTGCATCAAGTTTTTGGCACTGTTGTATAGCGGAGTCAACTTTATATATTTTATACAACTACATTTCACATCAGGATCAACAACCTATTTAAAATATGATAGTTTATGTAGCTCCCGACTTTGGCCTATGTGGCCTACAGACGCTATCATAACATATGCAGCTCCCAACTCTAGCCCATGTTGTCAACATATGTTACAATAGCTCGTGCAACTCGTAACTTTGGCTTCTATGTCCTACTAACGCAATCACAACTCTTGCATCTCCTAGCCTTAGAATATGTGGCTTACAAACATTACCAACCTAGTACAACTCCCAACTCTGACTTCTATGGCCTACAAACGTTATCACGACTCATATAGCTCCAACTACTTTTTTTATGGATTACAAAAATTATTACAAATCCTATAACTCACAACTCTGACCTCTATAGCCTCCAGATGTTATTACAGCTCATGTGGCTCCCAACTCTAGCCTCTACAACCTACAGACATTATCTTGGCTCATGCAACTCCCAACTTCAACCTCTATGTCCTATAGATGTTATGATAGTTCATGCAGCTCCAAACTCCAACCTCTATGTCGTATAGATATTATGATAGTTAATGCAACTCTCAACTCCAGTCTCTGCGGCCTACAAGCATTAATACAGCTCTTCACTACAGCTTTTGTGACCAACTATGGCCTCCACGGCCCTAAGCTCATGCAACTCCAAACTCTAACTTCTATGGCCTATGGACATTAACGCAACTCACCACTATGGCTTATGTGATTCATAAGCTATATAGCTTCCTATTATGGCCTCTGTGGACGATCTACACTCTTGAAAACACCATCTATGGCCCACATGGCCAACTACTACCATAGATTTCAACTACAAACTGTACAACAAGCTGACCCTGCAGCCTCCGTCTACAACATTCACGGCAAACTACTACCACTATATCAATTGACTACAACCCCTGTAACCTGGTATCATACAAAATACATTCACTATAGTCAGATTATGCTATTATTAATGAACTACTGTTGTACAACTTTGTAACTCTATTTTCCTTAATTTAAAAGATGAGTTCACAATTACATAATGGATTATTCGACTAGGCTATGTCCTATGATTTTTCCATTTTCTAGGATTTTTATGTAAAAAGCTGAGGTGTCTCCTCTTGCATACTTCTCTTTTATTATATGTTTGTGTTGACTTCTCGTACAATGCTAAGAAGCTAAATAATCACTCTACTATTGCAGACCTTCTAACATGCATCATGTATATTAATTAAAAGAGAATAGTGTATCTCTTAAATCACAAATTCATGTGACATTAAAACACTCATTGTTTCTTCTAAGTATGTGTACTCTAAATCTTTCACAAATTCTATATCATTAAGGCAATCATAAAAGACCATGCAGTCCTTTAACACTTCTAGCTAGCTTTCATTTATATAGGAAGATTACATGTATCCACAACCTAAACTTTAATTTTTACATCACCTTAAAGGGTGTATTTCACTTTTTTAAAAGTTAAAATAATTATATCTTTTATGTATTATTAAAGATTTGGGTGATATGAATGTAAAATTCAAAGTTTAGGCGTTAGATATGAAAATACATAAAAATTGGGATGTACATATTCAAATGCCCATTTTTAATATTTTTCGGTTACTTTCTTCTTATCAAAATGTTCATTTGAATGTAAAATGAATATAATGTATTTTATTCATATGTTTTAAATTTTAAGTTTGTGAACAAATAAAAAATAAAACTCATTTGATTTCTACAAATAAAATATCATAATTCATGCTTTTAGCATTACTTTAAAATACACTAAAAAATTAAGTGAATTCAGAAGTCAACCAGTTTGATTTTTGCCCTCCCTTTTATCTCTACCCTCTTTGTCTCTATTAGGGGTTGAATTTACAACTACCACCACTTTTGGCAAACCATTTCAGGTCCTTTTGTTACTCATCACAGGAACCATTGTTAGGCTTCTAACCCTCTTTGCATTCAAGTAGCAACCCTATTAGCCTTCGAGTCCCCCCTTAGCTCCTCATTGTTGGACCCTATCATGCTTCAAACCACTCTTTGTTTTTTTCACAAAAACCCCTCCATCCCTTAAGCCCTTATCAGTGTTTGTAGTTGGAACCTAGAAAACCTTTTATATCAATTTTTATTGGTCACGATCCTTTATCTCTCTCCTATTGCCTTTCCAGCTAACATCATCACACATCAATGTCTGATTATCTGCTATGCTGAAAAGAGTTCCTTCAACAACATCAACTGATATACATCTTTCTTTTTTATCTTCATAGATTTTACTTTATTTTTATCTAAGTATGATATAATCACATTTAATTTGTTTTGTTACAGATTTTTAAATTTATACTTCTGGACATATACTTAAATTTGGTAAGTTTCACAATTAATGAAAGTTAAGTAAATGAACATTTTTTAGACACACTTTGCCTCAATTTGATGCTACTGTAAAGATAATGCGTAAATTGGTGTTACATGTTTGATGTCATACACTTGTAATAAAATTTTATTATAATGAAGTTATTTTAATATTAGCATTTTTTAACATCCAAACTTATTAAAATATTTATATAACTTATTATAATTAGCAAGTATCCAACTTTAAGGGTCTGTTTGGCGCAGCTGTTGATTATTCATAATCTGCTGATAAGCAGATTATTCTGATAATCTGATAATCTGCAGATTATCAGAATAATCTGGCTTGCTGTTTGGGGCAGCTTATTCAAGATAGCTTATTGGTGATTAAATGACATTCATGTCCCTTTATAATAGAACTGTTTGGGGCAGCTTATTCAGAATAGCTTACTGATAGTACTGGAGCATATGCAGAAACATGGAATCATCACAGATCATAACTAGAAGATGTCATACATTTCTTACACCCTCATGAGTACCAAGAGAACTAAAAAAAGTACAAATACGAGTACAACTACAATCAGAAATATTAAAATGTTTAATTTCAGACTGGCTACGTCTGGCCTCATCTGCACTGTCAAAGTGAGAAAACATCGGATTCCCATGACTGTTGGCCGTGTCATATGAGGGACTGTCAGCCCACCGGAAGAAGCCACAACGAGCTGAAACACCCTTGGCACAACCGTAGAACTGCCTCCCAAAGCTATGAGACTGACGCGATGTGAGCAACGGAGCCAGTAGACCACAATAACACAAAAAACCTCTATATGTACCTGATATCCTAGAAGTCATGTTTCTATAACTGTGAAAAAAAAAGATTGTTAGTACTTATCCAAATAAAAGTAAATTTGACATTCAAAATTAATGTAGGAACAGAGAAAAAACTTGCTGGATTAGCTGTCATATATAGCATCTGCTATAGACTCCCTCAGAGCAGCCATCTCAACTGCACCCTCACCGTCCTGAGTTTCATATTCAATCGAGTCCATCTCATTATCAGCTAGAGATCCTGAAGATTCTAGAGTGTCAATAATTTCATCATCATCAGCCATATTGAAGTTCGTATCTGAATGAGAGGGGTGACGTCGGATGAAGTT
>JXCR01143949.1:38565-86597 GCA_002079205.1 Phalaenopsis hybrid cultivar
TTGAGACTATACTTTTATCTTGTAGTCCATTAAATCTTTTATAGATTCGTGCTGACTCATTTCTGACATACAATATTAAAGGCTTGTAAATACAAAAAGTTTAGGTTTTAGATATATAAATACATAACAATTGTGTACTATATATATGTAAAGGCATCAAATTTTTATTAAAATTTGACATCATATGATGTATTTTTCCCTACACCTGCAATATTTTTATTAAGAGATGAGAATAGAAATTATAATTCCATAGAATTTAATAGGTTGATGGCGAATCATGCAAACTCGAGCCTTCCTCAATAACGCTAAAATTCCTTCACCAAACAAATAATAAAATGTAGCTTTATGACCGATCGTTGCTGGAGCACAATAACAACCGTCCCACTATTATGGAGCTGCTTATAATTAATGATTGTGCTACTGTTCTTTAGTGTATCATCAATCGCTTGCATGCTGGAATGATTCCAGTCCCTTTCTGGGTTAAATTTGAATTTAAATTCGATTTATTATGGAAATTTAAATTAATTTCTAATAAGTTTAACAAATTTGATTTGACGAGTCTCTTTGGGACGAAAAATTATTTCATACGGATCGGACACCGCACGTAGCTTGCGTGCGGTGTCCGATTGAGACCGTAAATCACCTGATTTACGGTCCGGATGTATTTTCGGTGGGCTCCACCTAAATTTTTTTTTTAAAAAAATGGAAATAATCCTGACCGTAGGTCACCGTGACCTACGGTCAGGATCGGACACCGCATGCAGACCGTATGCAATAATTTCTCCTTTGGGACAGCCACAGTTTATTCATGAGTTGTTGATAAGCTATTAAAAAATAACCTGTTGTTCAAAATGACGCTGAAAAATAATTTGTTGTTTAAGAAATTGCGAGCGCAATTACAATTTTTTTTTTGGAAAAATCTCGCCGCTGCTAGAAAGCTGTCAACGCAATTAGCTAGATACGGAGTGAATACACTGATTTCAGCGGTTTGAAAGTGAAGTTTTTTTAATAAACAATGAAAATGCAGTTTTCACAAACGGTCCTAAGTGTATTTTCAATTTGCACCGCACCAAATAAGCTGCCCAAACGGGACTTAAGTCATTCATTAATTCTCAAAGAAATATATAATTTTGATTATTCAAATAAATGAAAATAATAAGAAGGTTATTTGTCATAAAAAACAAGATATAATTTTAAAATACTTGTTTGGATAATATTATATTTAAACTCTACATTCAAATTTATTTAAAAATTTTTTATATTAACTTTTTTTTGGAGATTTACCAACGCCCAAATCCTATGTATTAAAATATCAGTCACCAAAATTTAAATTTTTTTCCCTATGTCACAAAATATAGGAATCAGATGATGTCTAGGTAAAGATTGGAATTTGAATAGTAGATAAGTTAATACATAAAAATTGGGCGGTGTGTAAAGCCTTTTTCTTTTTTCAATAAATATTACGTCTGGACTCAAGAGACGCAGAGATACGTTCGAAGTCCAATGAAATTACGTAATGCGTAGGTGACAGAAAAAAAAGATTCCGCCCCCCCCCCCCCTTCCCGTGTTATTTAGCGTTATTCAGTTGTTATTGTGTTGATATTCATGTGTTATTGTGTTCTAGAAATATTCTCATTGTTATAATAACACAATAACACATCAATATCATCACAATAACACATGAATAACGTGGAATAACACGGGAGTAATATTCTTCTGTATTATCGGACCGGATCACAGGAAAACAATTTTTTTTTTATGTCAGCTTTACATGGAGGTGTTTTAAGTGACTCCGAACTTATCTCTACATCCGGAGTCCGGACGTAAAAATTTTTCCACAAGTTGATATCTTTTTTGAGTATTTAATTTCTAAGATTTACATGCACACCATTCAAGACCAATGCATTGAAATATCCAAAACTAAAACTTCAATTTTTACAAATATATCAACTATTACCTATATATGTANATGTTGATAATTCTAGACGGCCTTTCAATAAAGTAAAGAGCTTTGCTGAGGTTGCATGGATTGACTCGAAGGAAAAACGGATACGTAAATCCTCATCAGACGCACAAAAAGAGTGTAGATCTCATAAGCACTTTGGCGGCCACCGCCGCCGCGCCGTTGGTGGATGAGATAACCCACCTTTACTTCACAAAGGTGAATTAAAGCTGAAAATACGAGCGAAAAATAAAATTACATAAAAAATAGATTTGTGGGGCCCATTTATTTTCGTCTAACCACGGCAAGGTAGAGATTTTCTCAATATTTCTTAATTAAAAAAAAATATTATTTTTTAATATATTCAATTTATAAAAAAATTGTTATCTTGCCAATTCCTTAAAGTTTATTAGAGCATAATTGTTAATTAAGCAATGAGAAGTCAGTAATCAATTGATGAATTTTAGCTCTCAAGAATATATATATATATATATATATATATATATATATATATATATATATATATATATATATATATATANAAAAAAACAAGAATATTGTTTTTTAATATATTCAATTTATAAAAAATTGCTTATCTTGTCAATTCCTTAAAGTTTATTAGAGCATAATTGTTAATTAAGCAATGAGAAGTCAGTAATCAATTGATGAATTTTAGCTCTCAAGAAAATATATATATATATATATAAAGGAATGGTAAGAGGCTATTATACGAGCCTCCAGTCACTCTTAATGTGTTGAACAATTCGAGTACTACATTTTTAAGGCCAATTGTGTCAGAGGAGATTAGAACCCTCGACCTAAGGAGTCTTATATTATGGATGTCAACCTACAGGCCGGGTACACGGTACTCAGTAAATGATTATATATATATATATATATATAGATGGAGGAACATCTTATTTGGATATGTTATTTAAAATGGTGGCAAAAATTTTTATAACCAAGCTTTTTATGTAGGTTATAATAGCGAGAATTAAAGGAATTTAACTAATTATGATTGAAATTTTATTCACAAACAGATACTTTGTTGCAAAATAGTAAGCCTGGTCCTAAATTGGCCGGCAGAGCATCATTCACAAATGAATTTACACTTAGTGACATGATGCTCATATGCATTTCTATATATCGCATATGATCGCTAAAACATCATCTGAGTTCTCAAATCATTCAAAAAAAAACAAACATACACATATACGAGCCCGACCTACACTATTTAGAAATTTTATTTTTGAGAAATAAGAGAGGTGTCTACTCAAAATTTTTTTTTTTTCTATAGGATAAATAATGCAATGAAAAATATTTGCGTATGTAAGACTTACGCAGAGCTGCGTGTGTTCGAAGGTTACTCAGAGGGTATAGGAATGTTATATCCGCATTATACTCCTACGTAACTTCCTTGTAACGTACATGTAACCTACAAATAAGTTTTGCTCTTCTGTAGTTCCATAGTTACAAGTAAGTTACAAAGAGGTTAAGGGGTGTATAACCCGAATATAACCCCTCTGTACCATCTGAATAACCTCTGACGTACGTAACGCTGTGTACGCTTTACATACGCAAATATTTTCCATAATATAATAGAGATTTTTAAGTTTACAAATCTTCCTCCATCTTTCACCCACTATTCAAATTCTCAATCAAATACCGAAATTCATGATAAAACCCCAACTCATATTTTTTATTATTATCATATTATCAAAAATTTAATCTTTGCATGTTTAAATACACAGATTTAATGGTTCAAAAAATAAATCAAATAATTAATTTATAAATATCAATTTTTCATGTGATCTATTTCTAATTTTTCATCTCTTAATTGAGAAAAATTTGCGTACGTAAGATGTACGCAACGCTGCATACATCAAGAGGTTATTGAGAGGGTGTTTTGTCAAATTTCTTTCAAATCACTTTTAAAAAATCAAATCAAACTAACTTTTTTAAAGCGGCTGTTAAAAAATTAGAAAAAAAAAATCACTTTTTTCCAAATAAAACCCCAATTGGATCGTTTAACAAGTAAGGAATGCGCGGGCATAGAGTGGAGCTACGATTCCCAAATCCCCTCCTCCTCCACCACAATGCTCCTCCTCCTGCTCCTCCTCCTTCCCCCAAATCTCTCCCACCCCGACCCCGATTCCGTCGCCCTCAACGTCCTCCATCAAATCTCCCTCTCCCGCCACCTCTCCCTCTCCAACCCCTCCCAATGCCTCACCGGCAACCCCATCGACGACTGCTGGCTCTGCTCCCCCCTCGATTCCCCCTCCCACCGCTTCCTTCTCGCCGATTGCTCCATCGGCTTCGGCCGCTCCGCTCTCGGCGGGAAAAACGGCCTCATCTACACCGTCACCGATTCCTCAGACTCCGATCCCGCCAACCCCCTCCCCGGCACTCTCCGCCACGCCGCCATCCAAACCTCACCCCTCTGGATCATCTTCGCCTTCGACATGTACATCCGCCTCAACCAAGAACTCCTCGTCAACAGCTTCAAAACCTTAGACGGACGCGGCGCAAACATCCACATCGCGGGCGGAGCCTGCATCACCCTCCAATTCGTCTCCAATGTCATCATCCACAACCTTCACATCCACGATTGCGTCCCCTCCGGAAACGCCATCGTCCGATCCTCTCCAACCCACGCCGGATTCCGTGGCAGATCGGATGGCGATGGAATCTCGATCTACGCCGGACGCAACATATGGATCGATCATTGCGATCTCTCCAATTGCGCCGACGGACTTATTGACGCAATAATGGGATCGACGGCGATAACGATTTCCAATTGCCACTTCTCGAGGCACAATGAGGTCATGCTTATGGGTCACAGAGACGATTACCTGCCGGATTCGGGGATGCAGATCACCATCGCCTTCAATCGATTTGGGGAGAAACTGGTTCAGAGGATGCCGAGGTGCAGGCGTGGGTATTTTCATATTGTGAACAATGATTACACGGAATGGGAGATGTACGCCATTGGTGGCAGCGCCAATCCCACCATTAATAGCCAGGGGAATCGATACAGAGCTCCCCCTGATCCAAATGCCAAGGAGGTAACCTGAATTTGAAACTTGTTTCGTCATTTTCACTGAACTCAAGTCAGCTTCAGGCTCTTTTTGGGGCAGCTTATGCGCTACGATGACCTTTTGAAAATACGGGCTGTGTTTGAACAGTTTATCCGAAAATGCAGTTGATTTTTTACACTTAACGTAGAACACGAGTCAACACCATCGTGTTTCAGATAAGTGATTTATCTGGATAAACACAAACTGCCCCCAATGATTAGGTTTGATAAAGATTATTACTATTTTTATTAATATTTAGTTATGATGATTCACGTTAAGATAAGTATTTAGTGCGTTGGCTATCCAACGGAAGTGATAAGTGATCACTATTAATCCTGACTAATTAGATATTAATTAAATTATTTAAGCCTTTTAGTTCTTAAACATGATAAGCTGGCTTGGTATAAAAATCATTCATCAACTTATTGTATTTAATTATGAGTTCAATAAATCACTATTTTAAATAAAAATTAAATTTTAATTTAGAAAAAAAATGTATTTATGCATATTTTTCTTCATTAAATATACTTATTAAGCTTAAAAAATTAAGTGTAAACTTTAATATTAACACCCACGACACTTAAATTCTTAACACCAACACGTAGAAATGTAAAAATCATGTCATATACGCAAATCCGTAAGAATTGAGGGGTATGCATGTAAATTTCCCGGCCTTCTCGAAAATATACTGGATGCCATCATCTCTTTATAAGGAGGTGAAGGTCCTTGGTGTAATTTGAGATTGTGCTGGGGGGCTGAGCTTGAAAAATGCATAATTGTTGGGCAGGTGACGAAGAGAATAGAGACGGATGAGGAAGAGTGGAAGGAATGGAATTGGAGGACGGAGGGAGACATGCTGGTCAACGGCGCTTACTTCGTGCCGTCGGGAGAGGGCTCGGCGGCGACGTACGAGAAAGCCTCCAGCCTGGACCCCAAGTCCGCTCAGTTCATCGACCAGCTCACCTGCAACGCCGGCGTGCTCGGTAGCCCCAGGTACGTCCGTACATTAGTCAAAACTATTTTTATGGATTGACTCTTACGTATCCAAGGCTTACTAAATGAAAGGCTCCCAATTTAGCTCGAAAATTGTTTTAAATTTTGACTCGGATTGTG
Organism: Phalaenopsis hybrid cultivar; assembly: GCA_002079205.1. Classification (NCBI taxonomy): domain Eukaryota; kingdom Viridiplantae; phylum Streptophyta; class Magnoliopsida; order Asparagales; family Orchidaceae; genus Phalaenopsis; species Phalaenopsis hybrid cultivar. The sequence goes on from JXCR01143949.1 coordinate 44,698, forward strand.
ATTAGATTGAAAAATAAAAATTGAGCAATAAGTTAAAGTTTTGGATTGAATTTTTTTAGCTAATTTTGAGCGGACCCAAGCTCTGTTTGAAATCGGGTTAGCAATCCTAAATTGATTTTAGGGCTGTGAATTTAGAGAATTTAGCTGAAGGATCTTTAATCATTCAAAATTGATACGAATTTTTGCTTAGATTGAGATCTGATCGAAATAAACGAGTTGAGATAAGAGCCAAAATTTTGACCCACCTAGGTTTGACATCGGATTGTTAGCAGTCCCAATTATGTCTGACTCATTCACTAAACGGGTCAAACTAATTCGACTTAAATCTGTTTATTTTTAACATGACTAATATGGAGTACACAAGCAAATCATTTTATTTGAGGTACAGCAATCATTTTACATTAAAAAAAATACTTTTAGCCAAATTTGGATTAAATTTGAGTTTAGGGTCAATTTTTAATTAGGTTCGGATTTTTTTGGGGGAGGGTGTTAAATTTAGTTAAATTTTGAGTTAAAATTGTATTAATTAGTTAATCTAATCTAACTCAAAAATTAAACTGTTCAAGATATGCTTAAACTAAGTTGGCCACGTTCATTAGGTCGGACGGCCTTGGTGGTCCTTCAGTCGTCTGAATGACCTTTGATTGGCTCGCAACCTTTTGGTCGGCCCAGAAGTCCTTTAGTTAGCCTTAGCTAGTCAGTCGATCGACTATCTTGGTCCGACCGTTGAGCCTTGGACGGGAAACTCGAGATGCTGAGGCAGGCTAGGCTATCAAGCAGAAAGTGAATAACTGTAATTTGATAAGTAACTTACCCTCTGGCAAGATATCCGTTTAAAGGACTTGATGATTGTTTGGTGATAAGGACTCAGAGCCTTCTGAAGAGCCTTTATACTTCTATGAGGCGTCTGATGGTGCCCGGGTGAGGGGTGGAGTGACCCCTCTCCTTGTTCGGATAGGATGCGATCCTTGGATCAGCTGACCTTTGTTCGCTCCACCCCGAGTCTTGGTTCGAAAACTACAGCCGGTCAATGGGACTCTTTGAGCANATGCTTCTAAACATATTTTAAACAAGACTGCTCACGATTATAAACATATCGAGCAACAATTTACTCAAGCTTATTTGTTTAACAAACAAATATTTAAAACATCTTTAACTTTATTAGATTAGTTAATTAAACGATCATGATGAGTATTAACTGTGCCAAACCACTAAAAATGTGGCAACCACCCGGTTCATTAGCAACCTTAATAAAAAGATTATTACCAACCAACTTTTAAAGTTAAAACTTTCATCATGTGACTCATACCCACATGTTAATGTTCAGAGCAAAACTTTCCTCTCCCATGTGTTGATGTTAGCAACCACTTTTGGGATAAGTTGGTCTGCCTAATTTATTTTTTGTTCAACCTTTTGCTTTCAAAAACAGACAATCAAATGACATGGAAACATTATCATTTTAATTTTATCTTAATATTTGTTTTTTTTCTCTTAATTAACAACTAATTTGTCGATGTTATTTATTAAATGATGTGTAGTACTTATCTATCTAAATATTGATATTCATTCGGATTAAATTTAAATGGTCATCATGGGCATCTGAGTCATGCTCATAGAATCGTTGATCGAAAATGAACTTAATGTGATTGACCCCGTTGTCCCGTGGTCAATCAGTGCTAGTCTCCCATCCGGCACGCACAAACCACTAATCTAAGCGCCTTTAAGGTTCATTGACAAATGATGACATTATAAAAAAGTTAACTAATAATGTTTGCCATAATGTTAGAGGAACATAATAATCGAAACATAAATGTCATTGAAGAGCTTACTTTTTTCCTATGTCAGCTTCTCTAATATGCTATATATGATTCAGTGGCTTCAGAGTCATCCCTTGTCATCATCTCNCGTGGCAACCACCCGGTTCATTAGCAACCTTAATAAAAAGTTTATTACCAACCAACTTTTAAAGTTAAAACTTTAATCATGTGACTCATACCCACATGTTAATGTTCAGAGCAAAACTTTCCTCTTCCATGTGTTGATGTTAGCAACCACTTTTGGGATCAGTTGGTCTGCCTAATTTATTTTTTGTTCAACCTTTTGCTTTCAAAAACAGACAATCAAATGACATGGAAACATTATCATTTTAATTTTATCTTAATATTTGTTTCTTTTCTCTTAATTAACAACTATTTCGTCGATGTTATTTATTAAATGATGTGTCGTACTAATCTAAATATTTATATTAATTCGGATTAAGTTTAAATGGTCATCATGGGCATCTGAGTCATGTTCAATATTTTTTCCTCAAAATAAAGCTATAAAATAATGATCAAGTTGTATTTTCAAATTATTTTTAGAAAATANATCTCAAAGATGACATGTTCTCCTTTATGCTATGTCCCTTGGACATCATACTGTGAAAAAGGCCTAAATAGTTAAAAAAAGAAAATTAAAAATCTGGTAAAATAACAATATTTTTTCCTCAAAATAAAGCTATAAAATAATGATCAAGTTGTATTTTCAAATTATTTTTAGAAAATAATATGGGAATTACTAGAGTTAGTTTTTGGGACATTTGGCTCATTTGACATATTATGACTTGCTATATTTATTAGAAAAATTTACAAACGTACCACACAATTCATATCCATTTACATTTATACCTAACACTTATAGTTTGATATGTACTTTTATAACATCTTGTTATTAAAAATATTTGCATGAAAATATATATTCTATTTTTAAAATATCAGTGATAGCAATATTTTGAATGNGCTTGTAATATTTATTAGAAAAATTTACAAACGTACCACACAATTCATATCTATTTACATTTATACCTAACACTTATAGTTTGATATGTACTTTTATAACATCCTGTTATTAAAAATATTTGCATGAAAATATATATTCTATTTTTAAAATATCAGTGATAGCAATATTTTGAATGTGATGTAAGAAATTTGAGTGTTATACATCTAAATATGAAAGTTTTAAGGGTTATATATGTAAATATATGAATAATGTAGTATGTATTTAAATTCCCTTATTCATTATAATAATCTAAAGCCAATTCAAACTCAAAATACTTTATTCCATGTGTATCACTAAAACAATTCATTTCACTTTTTCAAAAAACTAAATATTTATGAAAAACATTAAAATAACAATTTAGTCATTTTTCAAATATATTTGTGGAAGAATTACATATCAGCCCAACTCTTTAAAAGAAATGGTCAGAGACTGTTATACGTGCCTTCGGTCATTTCTAATGTGTCTAACAATTCGAGTATCATCTCCTTAAAGCTCACGTAGTCAAAGGGGGTTCGAACCCACCCCTGACCTGATGGTTCTTATAACTAGGATGTCAACCAACAGGTCGGGGTGCACGTGCACGGCACTCCCCACTCAACTCTTATATATATAAGAGTTTGGTGGTAAAAATACATAAATATCGAAAACAATTAGTACTATGTTGATAATTCTTCACGGCCTTTCAATAAAGTAAAGAGCTTTGCTGAGCTTGCATGGATTGACTCGAAGGAAAAAACGGATACGTAAATCCTCATCGGACGCACAAAAAGAGTGTAGATCTCATAAGCACATTGGCGGCCACCGCCGCCGCGCCGTTGGTGGATGAGATAACCCACCTTTACTTCACAAAGGTAAATTAAAGCTGAAAATACGAGCGAAAAATAAAATTACATAAAAAAATAGATTTGTGGGGCCCATTTATTTTCGTCTAACCACGGCAAGGTAGAGATTTTCTCAATATTTCTTAATTAAAAAAAAATATTATTTTTTAATATATTCAATTTATAAAAAAATTGTTATCTTGTCAATTCCTTAAAGTTTATTAGAGCATAATTGTTAATTAAGCAATGAGAAGTCAGTAATCAATTGATGAATTTTAGCTCTCAAGAAAATATATATATATATATATATATATAAAGGAATGGTAAGAGACTATTATACGAGCCTCCAGTCACTCTTAATGTGTTGAACAATTCGAGTACTACATTCTTAAGGCCAATTGTGTCAGAGGGGATTCGAACCCCCGACCTGATGGGTCTTATATTATGGATGCCAACCTACAGGCCGGGGCACACGGTACTCAGTAAATGATTATATATATTAATGATTATATATATATATATATATATGGAGGAACATCTTATTTGGATATGTTATTTAAAATGGTGGCAAAAAATTTTATAACCAAGCTTTTTATGTAGGTTATAATTGCGAGAATTTTAAAGGAATTTAACTATTTATGATTGAAATTTTATTCACAAACAGATACTTTGTTGCAAAATAGTAAGCCTGGTCCTAAATTGGCCGGCAGAGCATCATTCCCAAATGAATTTACAATTAGTGACATGATGCTCATATGCATTTCTATATATCGCATATGATCGTTAAAACATCATCTCAGTTCTCAAATCATTCAAAAAAAACAATCTAACATACACATATACGAGCCCGTCCTACACTATTTAGAAATTTTATTTTTTGAGAAATAAGAGAGGTGTCTACTCAACAATTTTTTTTTTTCTATAGGATAAATAATGCAATAAAAAATATTTGTGTATGTAAGACTTACGCAGAGCTGCGTGTGTTCGAAGGTTACTCAGAGGGTATAGGAAAGTTATATCTGCATTATACTTTTATGTAACTTCAATGTAACTTTCATGTAATCTACATGTAGTTTCATAGGTACAAGTAAGTTATAAAGAGGTTAAGGGGGTATAACCCGGATATAACCCCCCCATACCCTCTGAATAAACTTCGTCGTACGCAACACTGTTTACGTCTTACATACTCAAATATTTTCCATAATGTAATAGAGATTTTTAAGTTTACAAATCTTCCTCCATCTTTCACTCACTATTCAAATTCTCAATCAAATACCGAAATTCATGATAAAACCCCAACTCTTATTTTTCATTATTATCATATTATCAAAAATTTAATCTTTGCATGTTTAAATACACTGATTTAATGGTTAAAAAAAATCAAATACTTAATTTATAAATATCAATTTTTCATGTGATTTATTTCTAATTTTCCATCTCTTAATTGAGAAAATTTTGCTTACGTAAGATGTTCGCAGCGCTGCATATATCAAGAGTTATTTTGTCAAATTTCTTTCAAATCACTTTTAAAAAATCAAATCAAACTAACTTTTTAAAGCGCCTGTTAAAAAATTAGAAAAAAAAATCACTTTTTTTCCAAATAAAACCGCAATTGGATCGTTTAACAAGTAAGGAATGCGCGGGCATAGAGTGGAGCTACGATTCCCAAATCCCCTCCTCCAACACAATGCTCCTCCTCCTCCTCCTCCTCCTTCCACCAAATCTCTCCCACCCCGACCCCGATTCCGTCGCCCTCAACGTCCTCCATCAAATCTCCCTCTCCCGCCACCTCTCCCTCTCCAACCCCTCCCAATGCCTCACCGGCAACCCCATCGACGACTGCTGGCTCTGCTCCCCCCTCAATTCCCCCTCCCACCGCTTCCTCCTCGCCGATTGCTCCATCGGATTCGGCCGCTCAGCTCTCGGTGGCAAAAACGGCCTCATCTACACCGTCACCGATTCCTCCGACTCCGATCCCGCCAACCCCCTCCCCGGCACTCTCCGCCACGCCGCCATCCAAACCTCACCCCTCTGGATCATCTTCGCCTTCGACATGTACATCCGCCTCAACCAAGAACTCCTCGTCAACAGCTTCAAAACCCTAGACGGCCGCGGCGCAAACATCCACATCGCCGGCGGAGCCTGCATCACCCTCCAATTCGTCTCCAATGTCATCATCCACAACCTTCACATCCACGATTGCGTCCCCTCCGGAAACGCCATCGTCCGATCCTCTCCAACCCACGCCGGATTCCGTGGCAGATCGGATGGCGATGGAATCTCGATCTACGCCGGACGCGACATATGGATCGATCATTGCAATCTCTCCAACTGCGCCGACGGGCTTATTGACGCAATAATGGGATCGACGGCGATAACGATTTCCAATTGCTACTTCTCGAGGCACAATGAGGTCATGCTTATGGGACACAGAGACGATTACCTGCCGGATTCGGGGATGCAGATCACCATCGCCTTCAATCGATTTGGGGAGAAACTGNAACATATGGATCGATCATTGCGATCTCTCCAATTGCGCCGACGGACTTATTGACGCAATAATGGGATCGACGGCGATAACGATTTCCAATTGCCACTTCTCGAGGCACAATGAGGTCATGCTTATGGGTCACAGAGACGATTACCTGCCGGATTCGGGGATGCAGATCACCATCGCCTTCAATCGATTTGGGGAGNGATCTCTCCAACTGCGCCGACGGGCTTATTGATGCAATAATGGGATCGACGGCGATCACGATTTCCAATTGCTACTTCTCAAGGCACAATGAGGTCATGCTGATGGGTCACAGAGACGATTACCTGCCGGATTCGGGGATGCAGATCACCATCGCCTTCAATCGATTTGGGGAGAAACTGGTTCAGAGGATGCCGAGGTGCAGGCGTGGGTATTTTCATATTGTGAACAATGATTACACGGAATGGGAGATGTACGCCATTGGTGGCAGCGCCAATCCCACCATTAATAGCCAGGGGAATCGATACAGAGCTCCCCCTGATCCAAATGCCAAGGAGGTAACCTGAATTTGAAACTTGTTTCGTCATTTTCACTGAACTCAAGTCAGCTTCAGGCTCTTTTTGGGGCAGCTTATGCGCTACGGTGACCTTTTGAAAATACGGGCTGTGTTTGAACAGTTTATCCGAAAATGCAGTTGATTTTTTACACTTAATGCAGAACACGAGTCAACCCCATCGTGTTTCAGATAACTGATTTATCTGGATAAACACAAACTGCCCCCAATGATTAGGTTTGATAAAGATTATTACTATTTTTATTAATNCGTAGAACACGAGTCAACACCATCGTGTTTCAGATAAGTGATTTATCTGGATAAACACAAACTGCCCCCAATGATTAGGTTTGATAAAGATTATTACTATTTTTATTAATATTTAGTTATGATGATTCACGTTAAGATAAGTATTTAGTGCGTTGGCTATCCAACGGAAGTGATAAGTGATCACTATTAATCCTGACTAATTAGATATTAATTAAATTATTTAAGCCTTTTAGTTCTTAAACATGATAAGCTGGCTTGGTATAAAAATCATTCATCAACTTATTGTATTTAATTATGAGTTCAATAAATCACTATTTTAAATAAAAATTAAATTTTAATTTAGAAAAAAATGTATTTATGCATATTTTTCTTCATTAAATATACTTATTAAGCTAAAAAAATTAAGTGTAAACTTTAATATTAACACCCACGACACTTAAATTCTTAACACCAACACGTAGAAATGTNATGTATTTATGCATATTTTTCTTCATTAAATATACTTATTAAGCTTAAAAAATTAAGTGTAAACTTTAATATTAACACCCACGACACTTAAATTCTTAACACCAACACGTAGAAATGTAAAAATCATGTCTTATATGCAAATCCATAAGAATTGAGGGGCGTGCATGTAAATTTCCCGGCTTTGTTGGGCAGGTGACGAAGAGAATAGAGACGGATGAGGAAGAGTGGAAGGAGTGGAATTGGAGGACGGAGGGAGACATGCTGGTCAACGGCGCTTACTTCGTGCCGTCGGGAGAGGGCTCGGCGNCAGCCAGGGGAATCGATACAGAGCTCCCCCTGATCCAAACGCCAAGGAGGTAACCTGAATTTGAAATTTGATTCGTCATTTTCACTCAACTCAAATCAGCTTCAGGCTCTTTTTGGGGCAGCTTATGCTCTACGGTAACGTTTTGAAAATACGGACTGTGTTTGAACAGTTTATTCGAAAATTCAGTTGATTTTTTACAGTTAACGCAGAACACGAGTCAACCCCATCGTGTTTCAGATAAGCGATTTATCTGGATAAACACAAACTACCCCCAATATTTAGTTTTGATTAAGATTATTACTATTTTTATTAATATTTAGCTATGATGATTCACGTTAAGATAAGTATTTAGTGCGTTGGCTATCCAACGGAAGTGATAAGTGATCACTAATAATCCTGACTAATTAGATATTAATTAAATTATTTAAGCTTTTTAGTTCTTAAACATGATAAGCTGGCTTGGTATAAAAATCATTCATCAATTTATTGTATTTGATTATGAGTTCAATAAATCACTATTTTAAATAAAAATTAAATTTTAATTTAGAAAAAAATGTATTTATGCATATTTTTCTTCATTTAATACATTTATTAAGCCAAAAAAATTAAGTGTAAACTTTAATATTAACTCGCACGACACTTAAATTCTTAACACCAACACGTATAAATGTAAAAATCATGTCATATATGCAAATCCATAAGAAATGAGGGGCGTGCATGTAAATTTCCCGGCCTTCTCGAAAATATACTGGATGTCATCGTCTCTTCATAAGGAGGTGAAGGTCCTTGGTGTAATTTGGGATGGTGCTGGGGGGCTGAGTTTGAAAAATGCATAATTGTTGGGCAGGTGACGAAGAGAATAGAGACGGATGAGGAAGAGTGGAAGGAATGGANATATACGCAAATCCGTAAGAATTGAGGGGTATGCATGTAAATTTCCCGGCCTTCTCGAAAATATACTGGATGCCATCATCTCTTTATAAGGAGGTGAAGGTCCTTGGTGTAATTTGAGATTGTGCTGGGGGGCTGAGCTTGAAAAATGCATAATTGTTGGGCAGGTGACGAAGAGAATAGAGACGGATGAGGAAGAGTGGAAGGAATGGAATTGGAGGACGGAGGGAGACATGCTGGTCAACGGCGCTTACTTCGTGCCGTCGGGAGAGGGCTCGGCGGCGACGTACGAGAAAGCCTCCAGCCTGGACCCCAAGTCCGCTCAGTTCATCGACCAGCTCACCTGCAACGCCGGCGTGCTCGTTAGCCCCAGGTACGTCCGTACATTAGTCACAACTATTTTTATAGGTTGACTTTTACGTATCCAAGCCTTGCTAAATCAAGGGCTCTCAATTTAGCTCGAAAATTGTTTTAAATTTTGATTGGGATCATGATCAGATTGAGAACAAAAATCGAGCAATAAGTTAAAATTTTGGATCGATTTTTATTTAGCTAATCTTGAACGGACCCAAGCTTTGCTGGAAATAGGGTTAACAATCCTAAACTGATTTTAGGGCTGTGAATTTAGAGAATTTAGCTGAAGGATCTTTAATCATTTAAAATTGATACGAATTTTTGCTTAGATTGAGATCTCTGATCGAAATAAATGAATTGAGCTGAGAGCCAAAATTTTGATCGATAACAGTCCCAATTACGTCTGACTCATTCACTAAACGTGTCAAATTAATTCGACTTAAATCTGTTTATTTTTAACATACCTAATACGGAGTACACGGAGCAAATCATTTTATTTAGGGTATAGCAATCATTTTACAATAAAAAAAAATACTTCTAGCCAAATTTGGATTAAATTTGAGTTTTCGGGTTCGGATTTTTTTTTGGGGTGTTAAATTTAGGTAAATTTTGAGTTAAAATTGGATTAATTAGTTAATCTAGTCTAACTCAAAAATTAAGCTGTTCAAGATATGCTTAAACTAAGATGGCCACGTTCATTAGGTCGGTCGGCCTTGGTGGTCCTTCAGTCGTCTGAATGGCCTTCGATTGGCTCGCAGCCTTTTGGTCGACCCAGACGACCTTTAGTTAGCCTTAGGTAGTCAGTCGATCGACTATTTTGGTTCGACCGTTGAGCCTTGGACGGGAAACTCGCGATTCTGGGGCAGACTAGGCTATCAAGCAGAAAGTGAATAACTGTAATTTGACAAGTAGCTTACCCTCTGGCAAGATATCCGTTCAAAGGACTTGATGATTGTTTGGTGATAAGGACTCAGAGCCTTCTGAAGAGCCTTTATACTTCTATGAGGCGTCTGATGGTGCCCGGGGGAGGGTTGGAGTGACCTCTCTCCTTGTTCGAATAGGATGTGATCCTTGGCTAAGCTGACCTTTGTTCGCTCCACCCCGAGTCTTGGTTCGAAAACTACAGCCGGTCAATGGGACTCTTTGAGCATCTTACTGGCGTAATCTCTATTTCTTACGTCGAGCCATCATTGAGACTATACTTTTATCTTGTAGTCCATTAAATCTTTTATAGATTCGTGCTGACTCATTTCTGACATACANACATCTTACTAGCGTAATATCTATTTCTTACGTCGAGCCATCTTTGAGACTATACTTTTATCTTGTAGTCCATTAAATCTTTTATAGATTCGTGCTGACTCATTTCTGACATACAATATTAAAGGCTTGTAAATACAAAAAGTTTAGGTTTTAGATATATAAATACATAACAATTGTGTACTATATATATGTAAAGGCATCAAATTTTTATTAAAATTTGACATCATATGATGTATTTTTCCCTACACCTGCAATATTTTTATTAAGAGATGAGAATAGAAATTATAATTCCNAAAATACATAAAAATTGTGTGCAATGCATGTAAAGGCATCAAATTTTTATTAAAATTTGACATCATATGATGTATTTTTTCCTGCACCTGCAATATTTTTCTTAAGAGATGAGAATAGAAATTATAATTCCATAGAATTTATTAGGTTGATGGCGAATCATGCAAACTCGAGCCTTCCTCAATAACGTTAAAATTCCTTCACCAAACAAATAATAAAATGTAGCTTTATGACCGATTGTTGCTGGAGCACAATAACAACCGTCCCACTATTATGGAGCTTCTTGTAATTAATAATGATTGTGCTACTGTTCTTCAGTGTATCATCAATCGCTTGCATGCTGGAATGATTCCAGTCCCTTTCTGGGTTAAATTTGTATTTAAATTCGATTTATTATGGAAATTTAAATTAATTTCTAATTAAGTTCAACAAATTTGATTTGACGAGTCTGTTTGGGACAGCCACGGTTTATTAATGAGCTGTTAATAAGCTGCTACAAAATAACTTGTTCAAAATGGCGGTGAAAAATAATTTGTTGTTCAAAACATTATGAGCGCGATTACAATTTTTCTTTTGGAAAAATCTCGTCGCTGCTAGAAAGTTGCCAACGCAGTTAGCTAGATATGGAGTGAAAACACTGATTTCAGAGGTTTGAAAGTGAAGTATTTTGAATAAACAGCGAAAATACAGTTTACCCAAACGGTCTTGAGTGCATTTTGAAAATGCATCGCACAAAATAAGCTGCTCAAACGGGCCTTAAGTCACTCGTTAATTCTCATAGAAATATATAATTTTGATTAAAAAGTTATTCAAATAAATGAAAATAATAAGAAGGTTATTTGTCATAAAAAACAAGATATAATTTTAAAATGCTTTTTAGGATAATATTATATTTAAACTCTACATTCAAATTTATTTTAAAATTTTTTTATATTAACCTTTTTTTTTGGAGATTTACCACGCCCAAATCCTATGTACTAAAATATCAGTCACCCAAACTTTAATTTTTTCGCTATGTCACAAAATATAGGAATCAGATGATGTCTAGGTAAAAATTGAAATTTGAATAGTAGATATATTAATACATAAAAATTGGGCGGTGAATGTGTAAAACCTTTTTCTTTTTTCTATAAATATTACATCAGAGATACGTTTGGAGTCCAATGAAATCACGCCACATTAGGGTGACAGAAAAATTAAAAAAAAAAAATTTAACACAAGGGAATATTTGTCGTGCCCCTGTGTTACTTAGCGTTATTCATGTGCTATTTTGTTCTAGGAATATTCTCAGTATTATAGTAACACATTAACACATCAATATCATCACAATAACACATGAATAACGTGAAATAACACGGGAGTAATATTCTCCTATGTTATCGGGCCGAATCACAGGAAAATAATTTTTTTCTTATGTCAGCTTTACGTGGAGGTGTTTCATTGTACTCCGAACATATTTCTACATCTGGAGTCCAAACATAATAATTTTTCCAAAAGTTAGACATCTTTTTTGAGTATTTAATTTCTAAGATTTACATAAACAACATTCAAAACCAATGCATTGAAATATCCAAAACTAAAACTTCAATTTTTACAAATATATCAACTATTACCTATATATGTAAAGATATGTGTTTTTTCTTCGTGTCCCAGCAACTTAGATATCCGTGCTTTATTTATAGGGATAACGGCGGACAGAGAAGTGGGTATCCGGGAGCCAACGCCGGAGGCTTCCCCGCCGGCGGTGGTGGAATGGAGTTCCACGGTGGCGGAGGTGGTGCAGGCGGCGGAGCCTCAGGATTTTTAGGGATGATGTTTGGTGGCGGAGCGCCACCACTAATATCTGGTTTCCAGCTGCTTCTGCCTTTATTTGTTATTTTTCTCATCTCTTTTTTCTGTCCATTATAGCTGGTACTCAAGAGATGGCTTAATTTATTCAATAAGAAATAATTTAATGAAATTGAGACGAGGAAAATATTTCAATTTGTGGGGGTGGATATAAACTTTGAGTTTTTAGTGTGTTAGTATGTTGTATATATGTATATGCTTTGGGGACTATAGAGGTGTATAGTAACCAACACTTTAAATGTTATATAGCTTGGCTAATGAGTTTATTTTTTTTTTATTGGTACTTTATTTAAGAGAACCTCAATTTGAGGTTAAAATTATAATGCCCGTCTTTATAAGGTTTTGTTTCATTGGTCTAACTTTCAAGGAGGTTGCTTATCATATGACTGCCCTCGCACGACCACACTTAACTGTGGAGCTTCTAATGACATTTTAATCATTACAGTAAAAGAGATTTGGATGTTTAAAAGTTCAACTTCATTCTATTTAAAGGGTTTCATAAGGTCCTATGTTTAAACAACTCTAGTTCTTGTTGTTAGACACTGGAGACCGCTCCCCCATTCGCGATCGCGATCTCCCGCGCCCGAACCCGCCTTCCCGCTCTTGATGTTCGCGAAACCTGTTCCCGCCTCCCCCAGTTTCGTGAATCGGCGCCCGATCCCGCTTCCGATCACGAAGAGTCGCGTCCCTTCGCTAGAAACGTCTCTCACCTCCTCTATTTTGGGAAGTGAAGCATCCCTTCGCTTCATTCTCTTCGTGATAAAAGGAGAGGCTCTCCTTCATATCTGGATGTCACAAGAAATCACGATTTTCTTTTTTAGGTTTCCACGGGATAGAGGAAGGTTCTTTGGGTTTCTACGGGACAGTGGAAGAGAAGAAGTGCAAGGAGGAGTAGTTTCTTGCTACAGAAAGACGAAGAAGGAAGAAGAAGAAGACTATTCTCCCTAGGCTTCTTCTTGGTGGCTTGTGGCAGAATAGAAATTGGGTTTATTTCTCTTGTAAGTTTGTCTTCTTCGGTGTATCTCAGTGTAGAGTTTTTATCGGTATATCTCGGTGTAGAGAGAGAAGAATAGAGAGAGAAGAAGAGATAGATCAAAGAAGAGTGAGAGATTCCTCTTGTAAGTCAAGGTGATCGACTGGTGTAAATTTTCTCAAGTAGTAAAATCCTCTGCAACTCCGTGGACGTAGGCAATTTGCCAAACCACGTAAATCTGTGTGTTCTTTTCTCGTGTATTTTTTCTCGTTCTATTTTTTCTCTTCGTCGATCGTTCTCTAGTTTGATTTATATATATACCACATCAACTGCTCTGGTATATATATTTCATAACACTTGTCAATGCTCATGAGCCAGAATTATCAACCAATCAAGTTTTTATCTCTTGATCCTAGTGTAATGCTTTGCTATTGTTGTAACAATCTAAATTCTCACCCATCGAGATATTGTTCTCTTTGGATTAATAGTCTCATTATCGTGTCCCATTGGTATAACTTCCAAGAACATCACTAATCTAAGCAGTGCACTTTGACGAACGCACTCAACTTTAAAGTTTCTAATAAAATTTCAACCATTGCACAAAAAAGGTGCGCTTCATTGTTTAAAAATTTAGTTTCATTTCACTTTAAGGTGTTTCATAATTCACTTAAAATATCGCCAAATTATGTCACCTAGAAACATCTATCAATTTTAATAGCCCGAACTATCACCAACAAGATATTATTCTCCTTGGTTTGAGGGTAAGTTCAGGTGTCATTGTGTGGAGCACAAAAATCAAGCACTTCTATCACCCAAAGAAGTTAAGTTGGATCCTTACCGCATGGGATTCAAACGTACAGATAACAGTGGCTTGGGACATCACACCACATGTCGCATACACCTAAATTCATGCTAACTTGGCCTCCCCATCCAGAATGTCAATAAATCCGAACGTCCACACATAATAACTTTTTCCCTTACAGAAGAAAGGAATCAATGAGAAATTAGGTGCATACAAAAATAACACCCCACCATTCGATTAAGTTGCTCCACATAAATAACTATCATCTTTGCCATCCATAAGTGCAGTGTGAAAGGACAAAGAATGAATGATCATCTCGCAATTTCATTGAGCCTACAAATGATCATAAAAAACCATGAACCAACAGGCATAATCCCATCATATATTTTTAATATCTTCTCCCTCTCTTTACTTCTCTATTTAAAATAAAATTGAGTGTGATTTATCAAGTCATATGAGTATTATTAATGCACAACATTGCGACACAAACCAAATATGAAGGTGATATAGAATAGCAATTATTGCAAAGATGTTGAAAAGAAGAAAAGTGCTCACTCATGATAGAGGCAAAAACAAAAATTTTCTAAAGTTTCTCGAAACTGACATACTAACTAAGGTTCCACTAAAGTAGGGTACATAATAAGTAAGTCATAAATTTCAATTTATTAGTTTATTAATATGTTTGTCATCTACTTCTTAAGCAAGCTTTTTTTTCTCTAAAATCGGGAAAAATATTATATCAGTGCTCCTAAAGTAGAGCTGTGTTCGGAGTCCACTGATATGCCGACGCGGGAGAATATTTCTCTCGTGTTATTCAACATTATTCAGGTATTATTGTGGTGATATTCATGTGTTATTGTGTTCTGAGAATATTCCCGGTGTTATAATAACACAATAACACATCAATACCACCACAATAACATCTGAATAATACGAAATAATACTGGAGGAATATTCTCCTGTGTTATCGGGCTGGATCACAAGAAAACGCGCATGTTTCCTTGAAATCACGTGTCCTCATATCAGTGGACTCCGAACGTAGCTCTACGTTACGAGTCATGATGTAATATTTTTCCCTAAAATCGTGGTATTATATTTGTTCAAAACATCTTCCAATTATCATTATGGGGATGAAGATGAGAGGGGGGAGAGAGAGAGAGAATGAATGAATGAAAATATTATATAGAAGATTTTCATGGGATAATTTTTTTTGGGAAGAATGAAACTAACTTGACATAGTAAAATTCATGAAAAAGATCCATAAACCCACTCTATGTATAAACAAAAATTAAATTTATTTTTATTCTAAGCATATAGACACTTTCGATGAATTATTATTTTAATAGTTAATTATAGCTTGAGTGATAACTAAGAACAATCGAAAATCTCCCAACATTTCCGTTGAAGAATGCCAACATATCGATCGACTAAACTGAGTCAACCAATCACTGTAACCAAAGCCGACAGATCATTGAACTCAGAGCTAACCAACAAAGATTTTCCAATGTTTAGGTAAAATGAGTGACCAACGCCAGTTGAATCGACTGACTCAAGGATCCGCTAGTTGAAGGATCCATAAATACTAAAGGATGACTATAATGACTACTGATAGAAAAAGACATCAATATCATGTAACCCCCTCATAAAAGCTAGGGAAAGTATGTAAATTTAAGCTTTTTGGCCCTTAGTTTCTTATAAATAAAAGGTCTAGTGCACGTATAAGGGGTTTTTTGTCTCTTAAATCGAGACCTATACTTTAGAGGTGGAGCCCTCCTCATTTTTTTTCTCTATTTATATATACAAAAAGGGTCATAGAGCCCGAAAATATCCCAGTTCGCTCTCACGAGGCAAGCCTGCGTTTATTCTCTTACTTCCTTCGTCGCCCTCTCTTTTTTTCCTCTCTGTTCCCTACAACATCAATCCTTGGGCATGCTTAACAGGATGAATTTGAATTCAACAGTTCTTAAAATTACAATTATTATGATAATTACTACTTATTTCTGAATTATAAACTTATATTCTTAATTTCGACCTTTTTGGTTTACTCCCATTAAAGCCTATAGGAGCTTAACACCAATCAAACATTGCTCTCCACTATACCAAACTCAATCATTCAATTTTGTCAGCATGCCTAAAAAATTAAAAAATATATATTATTTATTTATAAGTGTATGTAGGCATATAGTCATCAATTACATTTTATATTTTTGGCAAGGACAACTTTTTTTATTAAATTATTTAGAAAACAAATTTAATGCGTGAGTTTAATATTTATTTAGAAAGCATCTACAATAACCTTTTGATGATCTCAAGCTCTTGTGAATGGTTCGAGACTGCTCGGAGAGACATCACAACGATAAGTATGTTAATCATTTCGATGTATTTTCCAGTGAGCTGCCGTTGCATCCTCCTCTGCCGCCGCCTATCAATACAATCTCCGGCGAGCTCACGTAAGAATTAAATTTGTAGTTTGAGCTCACAAGCCAGTTGATGCCACTATGAGTCGAACTCGAACGCACTATTCAAGTTTATTTAAAAGAACACACTATTCTTTTAAATAAATTATATACTGGATGAATATTGAGCCGCTAAATTAAAGTGATGAATTTTCAGTTGCTAATACAAATGCTTATTCACTTAGTTAGGTAGTGTTGCACAATAACTCTACTTGTTTCACAATGTTTTAGTGAGCCCTGATTTCTATGACACCACAACCATCATCAATAAGTAGACATAACATAAGCTAATGTACATTACATCCAAATATACATCATAATCTTACGTATATCTAAGGTTGTAAATGAACCAATGCACTTGATGAACAACTCAAATTTGGCTCGATTAATACTCAATCATCTTCGCTCAAATTACTAAATAAATCAAACATGAATATAGCTCACTTCGTTTGTTAATGCTCACGAGCAAACTCATTTGTTGTTCAATAAATAACTCATTAAATGTTATATACTTATATGATATATTATTGAAATAAAAGTTGATTGACAAGAACTTAATTAATTATATATTTAAGAGTAATATATTATAATAAGCAAAATGCATATAAATTTAATGCAATTTCTTTTTTCTTTTTATTTTAATGAAATCATGTGTTAGTACTTATTTATGTTTTCTTATTGCAAAAAAATATATATATATATATATAACTTATACATTGTTTTTTATTTGATATAAACTAGTGAGATGCTAATTTAAAATTTATTTAATTACTTATTTATACTTGTAAAATATTTATAAACAAGTTTATATAAAAATTTAAGTACTAATTCAAAAATTTTAACTTGTTAATTAGCTCTATATAAGAAAATCAACTAAACACTAAAATTTTAATCTTATATGAAAATTAAGTACCCTTTCAATTTTTTTTTTATTTGTTCAATTAATATAAACAATCAATCACAAATTAAATTAAATGTGAACATTACTAATTTTAATCAAATCAAATATAAATAAATATATAAAAATGTGGCTCAAGTTTGAACTAAATATGATCATATTATGATTTGACCAAACTAGATAATTTTCTTGACATATTCGACTCGGCTCAAAGAGGAAATATTTACGTCCGAAATCCAGATGCAAGATGCAAGCTGCGTCCGAACAACGATCGCGATTCACTGTAAGTCTTTTTTTTTTTTATTTTTTCTCCTTCACTCTATCCGATAGATTGCAGTCGTTGTCTAAACACAGCTTCCTACTTTGTTTCTCTTCTTCTTATAACTTGACATAAAACGTTAGACGGCAAACCCAAAGCAATTAACCACAAATTAATAAAGGTTGGCGACAAAAACACAATAAATGATATGTCAAGGAGGATGACAGGTGGATGGCGAGGCCATCACTTAATTACTTGGTAAGCTTAATTATTAGTAATTGTTTGAGGATTAATTACGCGATTAGTAACTGTTTAAGCATGTGCCTTCCTGCAGTTTCCATTTTAAACGGGGATTACTTGTGGGACTTTCACGGATAGAATATCTAATCTTGTCATTTAGCTAATGGTCAATTAGTAGTGCTGTGTGTTGGATGATTTGCTATGATAGAGTGATTATTTAGTATTTTAGTGTTGCATGAAATTTTTACACATGGTCAGGTAATTTAGAGACACATTTTTATGTGAAAAACTCTGGAAAAGAGAAAAGGCTATGGGGTCTATAGCTTAGTTGAAATAATCTACTATATAATGATGACTACAAAGACTTGCTCTTTTTCCGAGTTATTAAAAATGATATTATAATGTTGACTCGAAATAGGTGACGTGGTTTGTCGGATCGGTCTTCCCTCGATATGGTTCCAGGGTTGGGGTTTTGAATTGTTCAGGTGTTTTCGCCCCAACGGTCTGTTTGGAGAAAGCACTATTGGGCATTGGTCGGCAAGCGTTATTACGTCTTCTTCCATTTCACGTCTGAGACGCATATCCTATAATGTCGCGGCAGTATGTCTCGTCGCTCACACTTGGGAGGTGTTTGTTAACATGCTATTAATTGGATTTAGCTTACATCCATCCAAACAAACACCATATATATATATATATATAAAGAAATAAATTCAACATTCGTTAACTCCTATTTTTGCACATTTCGTTGTTTTCTTCCCTCCTTTAGTCTTTTTCATAACGTAAATCCGGATTTCATAAATCTGAATATAAGGCTGATTTATTTTGTTGTTGACCGCGATGGATTACGGATTTGATGAATCAGTATTCATCTGAATTTAATGAATCCTATTTAACATAAAACTTAGATGCAGCCAAACACTGCCTTAGAGTTTTGGAAGGAGTTTGTGGTTATGCCATCGAATTTGCTCTCTATATTAGCATTTATCTTATCGATTTCTTGATGTGATCTTTGAATTCTTGTATGTATTGGGTCACCAAATACTTTCCTCAGCTTATATTGGTACTCTTATCAATGATACTTTTCTTCTTGGTGGCATGATTTTATGTTTGCCACATCTTTTACAGTGTTAAATTCAAATTTGTCTCAGAATCATACCTGAGGAATGTAAAATACTCATATGAATAAAAAGAGAGAGAAATAAGAGAGACATAATGAGAAAAAGAGAATTACTTGATAAAGTTAAAATGGTAATGCTCCTTATGTTGCACAATATATCCTACTTATAGGAGTCAAACCTCCTCTTTTTTGAAGGGAAAATGTATACTATTTCAAATAAAAAGAAATCACCCACAAGGATTCCTTAGTGTGGCCCTATACAATTATTGCTTCCCCTAAACCTTGGAAGACTTGTATTCCTCGTGGGAAATTGAGGGATGTCTTGTTCCAATTTTGTTTGAGTTGTCCAACTCTAGCTTTGAATTGCTTAATCACGAGACTTAATTTTGCTTGCTTGTTCTCTGGGCGCCTGTGTCTGAACAACTAGTTCTTTGGGGTGCCTTAACATATCGGTTGGTCTTATTCGAGAGATTTGAGGCCAACACTATAGGAATTAAGCAATTTTGCGTCGACTATATCAGACATAAATCAAAGGCAAATCCAACAATATTTAGGTTTTATGGTCGGATTGGCGTACGATTTACGCTTGATTTTTTCCATGGATAAATTGGGAGTCGATAATGATTTCCGTCCATTTTGCGTTGAAATATTTTGAAGGAAAGTATTTGCATCATTTTTTACATCATATTATCGTCTGATTTGCTTAAGTCAAGTATGTGTCGAATTTGTCAATAATATTTTTTGTGGAATTGCCGTCAAATTTGCAGCAGATTATATCAAAGAGCGACATAATACTATTGTTGAGTAGAGTCAGATTATTCGACGCAAATCAGCTATACAAAAAAAAATATAAAAGAACAATTACATCCACAACCTGCACACAATAAAAAATTCACATCTCAATCATATTTTATCCCGCCTTACTAGCAAGCTTAAATACACATCATTAATGAAAAGTAAAAAACTGTCATAAACAATTCCAAATAAGAATAATAAAATTACCTAAAAATTCCTTACTGATAAAGTAACAAACACTATTAAACAAGTAACAAAAGTTTTACTTGGAGAATAAAAAGAAAAAGTTTCTATAAATAAAAAATTGGTTTAAATGTAAAAACTTAGAGAACTGGGAAAATTATCAAACGACCTGCAGGGAGTCTAAGAGAATAATTTGCGATGCTAAAAATTCTAATTTTAGTGATCTTTATAATAGAGTTGATATTAAGTAGGGTAAAAAATGTATTGTATAAACTAGCCAAACAAAGATAAAATAAAAGTAAAGATTTAACTCAAGTAAAATGTATTAAAGATGAAAATCAAAAAGTGTTTTTCTTAGAAAAAGATATTCAAAACACATGGGTGAGTTATTTTGATAAATTTTTTTAATGAAGGTTCAGAAAATACGATCAATCTTAGTGATCTTAATATTGTTAATAATAATAAAATACTTCATTTTTACCGTCACATTAGTAAAAAAGAAGTTGAGTAGACTTTAAAAAAAACCAAGGGTGGAAAGTCTATAGGGCCTAATGATATTCCAATTGAATTGTGGAAATATTTAGGAGATTTGGGTGTTTTTTGTCTTATTAAATTCTTTAATATTATTTTAAAAACTAAAAAGACGCGTGAGGAGTGGTGGAAAAGTATTTTGGTCTTTAAAATATTTTCAAGAGTATGTAAGTTATAGAGGAATTAAATGGATGTGTCATACTTTATAATTATGAGAGAGGGTAATTGANTGCAAGGACAACTTTTTTATTAAATTATTTAGAAAACATATTTAATGCGTGAGTTTGATATTTATTTAGAAAACATCTACGATAACCTTTTGGTGATCTAAAGCTCTTGTGAATGGTTGGAGACTGCTCGGAGAGACATCACAATGATAAGTACATTACTCATTTCGATGTATTTTCCAAGTGAGCTGCCGTTGCATCCTCCTTTGCCGCCGCCTATCAATACCTTCTCCGGCGAGCTCACATAAAAATCAAATTTGTAGTTTGAGCTCACAAGCCAGTTGATACCACTATGAGTCGCACTCGAACGCACTATTCAAGTTAGACTCGAGCTCAAACTTGAGCTAACAATTTGACAGACTAGCCAAGCTCAATAATGGCTTGGCTTGAGCTCCAATCGACGTGTTTACACCCCTAGTTGGACTAGAGTTAGGTTCCCTTTCCAATTTCGTTCGAATCATGACCATTGTGAATGATTGTGACTTCTTGAGGAGAGAAAGAAGAAGAATCTCACACCTTTCATTTAATTTAACTGAAATGAATGGTCAAGATTGAGTCATTCTAGACAACACTTCAAAAAGTATGCCCTCCCCATTGGTTTGCACTGACCAAGTCAATAATGTCATCTGCAATGATATGCATAGGTGATGGAAGAATCAAAAGATAACCTAATAGAATTAATAAAAAAGTAAAAAATATTTATAAATGCTAAAAATTATCATAAACAAAATTAAAAATACCTTAAACTCAAAAAATTAAACCATGTCATCTAAAAATAAAATTAAAAATTTAAACCGAATTAATTAATTTTAATAAAATAATATTAGCAATTGCTTAATATTAATTAAATAATTTAATTATTCTGATTTAAACTAATTTTATCCCAAATTTGTATTAAAATATCTATAGTCTTGAGTTTATTTCTTAGAGACAAAGAGTAATTTCCTTAAACATTATTATATAATAAAATATAGAATAACAAAATAAATAAAATCTAAAAATATATTAAAATAACTTTAAATGATCATAATATTTTGGTTATTCGAATATATATATTTTTTATGTTTAATAAACATGAATTAGGGTCCGTTTGGGGCAGCTTATTTGGTGCGGTGACGTTTTGAGAACGCACCTGACATGTTTGGATAAACTGCGTTTTGACAGCATATGCGTTTTCAAAACGCTGAAAACAATGTTTTCACACCGCGCCTGTCTAGGTGCGGTGACAACTTTTTGATTGCGGTCTAGCTTTTCCAAAAAATAAAAATTTGTAATAGCTAACGCACCTAGCTTATCAGTAGATTATTTTTAATCAGCTTATCAGCAGATTATTTAATAAGTTGCAGCTGCCCCAAACAGACCTTTAATATCTTTATTAAATAACTCATTAATTAAGCTTAATCTTTAAAAATTCATAAATATTACAATAAAAATCAGAAAATTTAATAAATTTGAATCACTCAAATATTGAAGATAAAGAGCACCTTACATGAATAAAATATTACTATTATTAAAAATAATTTAAGACATTTTAAATTTAAATAAATTAAACAAAATAATAAAAATAATTAATATCAATAACTCGAAATCTTTCGTTCAGGAGTCTCTTTTAAATAAATTATATAGTGGATGAATATTCAGCCGCTAAATTAAAGTGTTGAATTTTCAGTTGCTAATACAAATGCTTATTCACTTATTTATGTAGTGTTGCACAATAACTCTACCTGTTTCACAATGTTTTAGTGAGCCCTGATTTCTAATGACACCACAACCATCATCAATAAGTAGACATAACATACGCTAATGTACATTACATCCAAACATACCTCATAATCTTACTTACATCTAAGGTTGTAAATGAATCAATGCACTTGATGAACATCTCAAATTTGGCTCGATTAAAACTCAATCATCTTCGCTCAAATTACTAAATAAATCAAATATGAATATAGCTCACTTCGTTTGTTAATGCTCACGAACAAACTCATTTGTTGTTCAATAAATAACTCATTAAATGTTATATACTTATATGATATATTATTGAAATAAAANATCATAATCTTACGTATATCTAAGGTTGTAAATGAACCAATGCACTTGATGAACAACTCAAATTTGGCTCGATTAATACTCAATCATCTTCGCTCAAATTACTAAATAAATCAAACATGAATATAGCTCACTTCGTTTGTTAATGCTCACGAGCAAACTCATTTGTTGTTCAATAAATAACTCATTAAATGTTATATACTTATATGATATATTATTGAAATAAAAGTTGATTGACAAGAACTTAATTAATTATATATTTAAGAGTAATATATTATAATAAGCAAAATGCATATAAATTTAATGCAATTTCTTTTTTCTTTTTATTTTAATGAAATCATGTGTTAGTACTTATTTATGTTTTCTTATTGCAAAAAAATATATATATATATTTATAACTTATACATTGTTTTTTATTTGATATAAACTAGTGAGATGCTAATTTAAAATTTATTTAATTACTTATTTATACTTGTAAAATATTTATAAACAAGTTTATATAAAAATTTAAGTACTAATTCAAAAATTTTAACTTGTTCATTAGCTCTATATAAGAAAATCAACTAAACATTAAAATTTTAATCTTATATGAAAATTAAGTACCCTTTCAATTTTTTTTTATTTGTTCAATTAATATAAACAATGAATCACAAATTAAATTAAATGTGAACATTACTAATTTTAATCAAATCAAATATAAACAAATATATAAAAATGCGGCTCAAGTTTGAACTAAATATCATCATATTATGATTTGACCAAACTAGATAATTTTCTTGACATATTCGACTCGGCTCGATGAGGAAATATTTTACGTCCGGAGTCCAGATGCAAGCTGCGTCCAAACAACGGCCGAGATTCACTGGAAGTATTTTTTTTTTATTTTTTTTCCTTCACTCTATCCGATAGATTGCAGCCGTTGTCTAAACACAGCTTCCTACTTTGTTTCTCTTCTTATAATTTGACATAAAACGTTAGACGGCAAACCCAAAGTAATTAACCACAAATTAATAAAGGTTAGCGACAAAAACACAATAAATGATATGTCAAGGAGGATGATACGTGGATGGCGAGGCCATCACTTAATTACTTGGTAAGCTTAATTATTAGTAATTGTTTGAGGATTAATTACGCGATTAGTAACTGTTTAAGCATGTGCCTTCCTGCAGTTTCCATTTTAAACGGGGATTACTTGTGGGACTTTCACGGATAGAATATCTAATCTTGTCATTTAGCTAATGGTCAATTAGAAGTGATGCGTGTTGGATGATTTGCTATGATAGAGTGATTAATTAGTATTTTAGTGTTGCATGAAATTTCTACACATGCTCAGGTAATTTAGAGACACGTTTTTATGTGAAAAACTCTGGAAAAGAGAAAAGGCTATGGGGTCTATAGCTTAGTTGAAATAATCTACTATANAATTAGCTCTATATAAGAAAATCAACTAAACACTAAAATTTTAATCTTATATGAAAATTAAGTACCCTTTCAATTTTTTTTTTATTTGTTCAATTAATATAAACAATCAATCACAAATTAAATTAAATGTGAACATTACTAATTTTAATCAAATCAAATATAAATAAATATATAAAAATGTGGCTCAAGTTTGAACTAAATATGATCATATTATGATTTGACCAAACTAGATAATTTTCTTGACATATTCGACTCGGCTCAAAGAGGAAATATTTACGTCCGAAATCCAGATGCAAGATGCAAGCTGCGTCCGAACAACGATCGCGATTCACTGTAAGTCTTTTTTTTTTTTATTTTTTCTCCTTCACTCTATCCGATAGATTGCAGTCGTTGTCTAAACACAGCTTCCTACTTTGTTTCTCTTCTTCTTATAACTTGACATAAAACGTTAGACGGCAAACCCAAAGCAATTAACCACAAATTAATAAAGGTTGGCGACAAAAACACAATAAATGATATGTCAAGGAGGATGACAGGTGGATGGCGAGGCCATCACTTAATTACTTGGTAAGCTTAATTATTAGTAATTGTTTGAGGATTAATTACGCGATTAGTAACTGTTTAAGCATGTGCCTTCCTGCAGTTTCCATTTTAAACGGGGATTACTTGTGGGACTTTCACGGATAGAATATCTAATCTTGTCATTTAGCTAATGGTCAATTAGTAGTGCTGTGTGTTGGATGATTTGCTATGATAGAGTGATTATTTAGTATTTTAGTGTTGCATGAAATTTTTACACATGGTCAGGTAATTTAGAGACACATTTTTATGTGAAAAACTCTGGAAAAGAGAAAAGGCTATGGGGTCTATAGCTTAGTTGAAATAATCTACTATATAATGATGACTACAAAGACTTGCTCTTTTTCCGAGTTATTAAAAATGATATTATAATGTTGACTCGAAATAGGTGACGTGGTTTGTCGGATCGGTCTTCCCTCGATATGGTTCCAGGGTTGGGGTTTTGAATTGTTCAGGTGTTTTCGCCCCAACGGTCTGTTTGGAGAAAGCACTATTGGGCATTGGTCGGCAAGCGTTATTACGTCTTCTTCCATTTCACGTCTGAGACGCATATCCTATAATGTCGCGGCAGTATGTCTCGTCGCTCACACTTGGGAGGTGTTTGTTAACATGCTATTAATTGGATTTAGCTTACATCCATCCAAACAAACACCATATATATATATATATATAAAGAAATAAATTCAACATTCGTTAACTCCTATTTTTGCACATTTCGTTGTTTTCTTCCCTCCTTTAGTCTTTTTCATAACGTAAATCCGGATTTCATAAATCTGAATATAAGGCTGATTTATTTTGTTGTTGACCGCGATGGATTACGGATTTGATGAATCAGTATTCATCTGAATTTAATGAATCCTATTTAACATAAAACTTAGATGCAGCCAAACACTGCCTTAGAGTTTTGGAAGGAGTTTGTGGTTATGCCATCGAATTTGCTCTCTATATTAGCATTTATCTTATCGATTTCTTGATGTGATCTTTGAATTCTTGTATGTATTGGGTCACCAAATACTTTCCTCAGCTTATATTGGTACTCTTATCAATGATACTTTTCTTCTTGGTGGCATGATTTTATGTTTGCCACATCTTTTACAGTGTTAAATTCAAATTTGTCTCAGAATCATACCTGAGGAATGTAAAATACTCATATGAATAAAAAGAGAGAGAAATAAGAGAGACATAATGAGAAAAAGAGAATTACTTGATAAAGTTAAAATGGTAATGCTCCTTATGTTGCACAATATATCCTACTTATAGGAGTCAAACCTCCTCTTTCTTGAAGGGAAAATTTATACTATTTCAAATAAAAAGAAATCACCCACAAGGATTCCTTAGTGTGGCCCTATACAATTATTGCTTCCCCTAAACCTTGGAAGACTTGTATTCCTCGTGGGAAATTGAGGGATGTCTTGTTCCAATTTTGTTTGAGTTGTCCAACTCTAGCTTTGAATTGCTTAATCACGAGACTTAATTTTGCTTGCTTGTTCTCTGGGCGCCTGTGTCTGAACAACTAGTTCTTTGGGGTGCCTTAACATATCGGTTGGTCTTATTCGAGAGATTTGAGGCCAACACTATAGGAATTAAGCAATTTTGCGTCGACTATATCAGACATAAATCAAAGGCAAATCCAACAATATTTAGGTTTTATGGTCGGATTGGCGTACGATTTACGCTTGATTTTTTCCATGGATAAATTGGGAGTCGATAATGATTTCCGTCCATTTTGCGTTGAAATATTTTGAAGGAAAGTATTTGCATCATTTTTTACGTCATATTATCGTCTGATTTGCTTAAGTCAAGTATGTGTCGAATTTGTCAATAATATTTTTTGTGGAATTGCCGTCAAATTTGCAGCAGATTATATCAAAGAGCGACATAATACTATTGTTGAGTAGAGTCAGATTATTCGACGCAAATCAGACGCAAATCTGCTATACAAAAAAAATATAAAAGAACAATTACATCCACAACCTGCACACAATAAAAAATTCACATCTCAATCATATTTTNATTTCGTTGTTTTCTTCCGGCCTTCAGTCTTTTTCATAACGTAAATCCGGATTTCATAAATCTGAATATAAGGCTGATTTATTTCATTGTTGACCGCAATGGACTACGAATTTGATAAATCAGGATTCATCGGATTTAATGAATCCTATTTAACATAAAGCTTAGCTGCAGCCAAACACTGCCTTGGAGTTGTGGAAGGAATCAGTGGTTATAACATCAATTTGCTCTCTATATTAGCATTTATCTTATCAATTTCTTGATGTGATCTTTGAGTTCTTGTATGTATTGGGTCACGAAATACTTTCCTCAGCTTGCATTGGTTCGCTAATCATTGATACTTTTCTTCTTGGTCGCATGATTCTATGTTTGCCACATCTTTTACAGTGTTAAATTCAGATTTGTCTCAGAATTATACCCGAGGAATGTAAAGTACTCACATAAATAGAAGTGAGAGAGAGACAAGAGAGACATAATGAGAAAAAGAGAATTCCTTGATAAAGTTAAAAAGGTAATGCTCCTCATGTTGCACAATACATCCTATTTATAGGAGTCAAACCTCCTCTTTTTTGAAGGAAAAATTTATACTATTTCAAATAAAAAGAAATCACCCACAAGGATTCCTTAGTGTGGCCCTATACAATTATTGCTTCCCCTAAACCGTGGAAGACTTGTATTCCTCGTGGGAAATTGAGGGATGTCCCGTTCCAATTTTGCTTGAGTTGTCCAACTCTAGCTTTGAATTGCTTAATCATGAGACTTAATTTCGCTAGCTTGTTATCTGGGCGCCTGTGCGTGATCAACTAGTTCTTTGGGGTGACTTAACATATCGGTTGGTCTTATTCGAGAGATTTGAGGCCAACACTATAGGAATTAAGCAATTTTGCGTCGACTATATCAGACATAAATCGAAGGCAAATCCAACTATATTTAGGGTTTATAGTCGGATTGGCGTACAATTTACGCTTGATTTTTCCGTGGATAAATTGGGGGCCGATAATGATTTCCATTTATTTTGCGTTGAAATATTTTGAAGGAAAGTATTTACATCATTTTTTACATCATATTATCCTCTGATTTACTTAAGTCACGCATGTGTCGAATTTTGCATTTGAAAACATCGGTCGATAATATTTATGTGGAATTGCCGTCAAATTTGCAGCAGATTATATCAAAGAGCAACAGAATACTATTGTTGAGTAGAGTCAGATTATTTGATGCAAATCATACGCAAATTTGCTATACAAAAAAAATATAAAAGAACAATTACATTCACAACCTGCACACAATAAAAAATTCACATCTCAACCATATTTTATCAAGCCATATTAGCAAGCTTAAATACACATCATTAATGAAAAGTAAAAAAACTGTCATAAACAGTTCCAAATAAGAATAATAAAATTACTGAAACTCCTTACTGAATGCTCAAATTAATGCTGAAAAATAAAAGAAAATATAAAAAGTAACTACCAACATCTCCCTCCTCGTCCCCCTCATCCTCCTCCTCCTTTACGACTCTCACTGTTTGCTTGCCCCAGGGATCTTCTAAAGTCTCTGAGAAGCACACTATAGAGTCCTCGACCAGATTTAGACCTTCTAACATTTCTTCACACAATTGGCGGAGCACTTCGTTCATTGCAGCGACCTGCATAACAAGAGCCTCGTGATCTGGTTGTGTGTAGCTTAGGGAACTTAGTACTGGACCACGGGAGTTCTCAGCCTTGAAGGTTATGCCCTTTGCACCAAGGCCATAAACCCTCCCCTTCTTCTTCCTCGGCACATGGGTACAAAGCTCGTACTTGGACTATGCAGTGGTAGACTCACTACCACTGCTATTGGTGAAAGTCTAGGCTTGAGTAGCCAAGTGCCTCTCCTGGAGCCACTCAAACTTCTCCTGCATAATTAAAACAATGTTTAATTGACACTTTCAATAATTATAATAAAAATAAACTTTTTTATTTTTTTTAACTTATAGAAGCCCGATGGGAATGCTATAAGACCCACTGTTGCGTCTCCGGGTGCCGACGAGTTCCGACTTGCATCTCCGCAACGTAGGGGAGTATGGATCAACTCTTTGACCTGTATAGCATACAAAATTGATTAGCGCCACAAGATTACTTAAAATATTGAATTTTTAAATATTTAAAAAAAAATCTTACCAACCTCTTGTAGTGCACCGTACGGAAGATTGGTCCATCAATATGGAGCGCATCTCCCTTTGCTTCCTCTGTCGCCCGGTTTGCCCTTTTCGTCTGTCTCTTCTATCATAAGCAGGAGAGATCCAAGCTAAGGTCAACTGACCTAAGAGCTCCACCCAAACCCAGGAAGGCCACTCACCCCTCTAGCGGGCGGTCAGGAATATGTCTCCAAGGCAATGTCTGGCCCAAATCTCAAAGATTCAGTGAATCAAATAGTGGTGCTCTAGGAGTCAGATGAATGACATCTGCAACGTAAAAAATAATCAATGTTTGAATATAAGAAAATAAATTAAATTTACAAATTTGATTCAAATTACATGATCGTACCTCAAACTCACTGAACCACAAGTCTCGAGTGGCTAGGGATCTCCTTCCATGAGAGATAGGGTTGTTCGTGTCTCCTCCTGATAATCTATATGACGCGAGTGATGGGCATCTTGTGGAGAATTAATATTTTTCGGAAAAAAAAAATTGTTATATAAAAAGCATATAGAATGAAGTATAAACTTAATATAATGTTAAAAATAACATCAAGTCCCCCACTGGCAGTAGTCATAACCAAGGAGGTGGGAGGAATTGAGGGGCCAAGCTCAAAATTTCTCGAAGCATGTCGGGCTGGAAGTGGTGGGGCAGTAGGTGTGACAACAACAGTAACAGTTGCAGCAGATGGAGGAGTAGGTGCGGAAGCAACATACAGGGAAGTAAGTAGTAGGGGAACAAGTGTCACATGAGGCAGACTAGCAGCGGGTGCAGGAGCAGGTTTCACAAGAGGGATGATAACAACGAGTGTGGAAGCAGGTGTAATAGGAGATGTGACAACAACAAGTGCGGGAGCAGTAGTGGAAGTAGTAGTAGAAGTACATGACCTCCTCTTCATGCTATGGTAGGTGATCTCCAGTGTCCCTAGAACATGTGGTCTCTAAGGTGGCTGACCACCCGTACCACCTGTGGTCATCTACAAAATGAAATGATATTATTAAAATTAGTACTGGTAGGAAAAATAATCATAAGTAGAAAGAAATGGTGCAATAAGGATAAGACACAAGTAACAACTATATCTAAAATCAGGAAAAACAAGAGTACGACTATAACTCAATACAACAAAAGTAAAAGAAAAAAAAGTAGCAGTAGTAACAACTAATTTAAAATTACATACCTTTTTTATTAAGTTTCAACAGAGGAACTCGTCTTCAAAGATAAACCTAATTTTTTTCTTCACGCTCATCATTTTCATCATCCATACTATGAGGAACCTCTTCGAGAATCCAAGTGGTATTCTCTAGCACAAACATTTCATTGTTTGTGTCACCTGAGTACAAAAATCTAACAAACTTTCCTCCTAGTGAATTGGTTTTATAGTATTATGTAGTTAAGTAGCTTTCCTTGGTTTACTCTTGATAACTACCTCCCAATCAACTTTATTTCTTACTCTATTATCAAGAATTGGTTCTTATTTCTTGAAGGTAATAAAATTGTGTAGCTTGACGTGCAAAAACAATTGGATAAAACTTCACATATCGTCTACTCATTTTGTCTTTAGTGATATCATAAGACGTAAGTATTCAGGTTTCTCGATTCGGAACAAAATCGAACCACTTACAGTTCAACATGTATATAATGTAGCTGACATTACTTAGATATTGCAATTGAATTACTTTCAAGTACACTGTAATAGCTAATCTCGTTGTTTGTGTGTGTGCTTCCTTTAACAACTACACCAAAGTTATGTCCGCTACCCTTCAAACCAAGAACTAGTATGAAATCTATAACAATTTACATCAAATATTTATCATGTAGTTAACACTACGATTAGGCCCCTAGAAAAGATCTTGTAATCTTAGATCTATGATTACACTGATTGTATTGTAAACCTATAACAATTTAAGAGGTACAATAAGTGTAACTTAAAATGTGACGATTATATGAAGTAAATGTGATTTTAAGAGCTCTACGTACCAACCAACTTGAATTTTATTAATAACATCTCCATCTATATCACCATTACTTTGATCAATATACCCAATCGATACATTCCTTCACTTCAACCAACCTACATGAATTTTACTAATAACATCCCTTTTGTATCACCATCAATTTGAACAAGACACGATTAATTCCTCTACTTCAACCAACCAACTTGAATACAACTAATAACATCCTAACTTATATCACCAACACTTTGAACAATATGCTCGATTGATCCACTCCTCCACTTCAACGAACCAACATGAATTTTACTAATAAAACACCATTCTAAATCGCTATCAATTTGAAGAAGACTAAATTAATCCCTCCACTTCAACAAACCAACTTGAATTCTAATAATAACATTCCCATCTATATCACCTTAATGTATATACATGCCTAAAACATGAACTTCAATTTTTACGAATATTATATATATATATATATATATATATNGTCACTGATAGTCGAACATGTATATAATGTAGATGAGATTACTTAGATATTGCAATTGAATTACTTTGTCAAGTACACCGTAATAGCTAATCTCGTTATTTGTGTGTGCTTCCTTTAACTATTACACCAAAGTTATCTATACTACCCTTCAAACCAAGAACAAGTATGGAATCTATAACCATTTACATCAAATATTTGTCATGTAGTAACACTATGATTAGGCCCCTAGGAAAGATCTTGTAATCTTAGATTTATGATTACACTGATTGTATTGTGAAAATATAACAATTTAAGAGGTACTATTAGTGTAACTTTAAATGTGACGATTATATTAAGCACATGTGATTTTAAGAGTTCTACGTACAAACCAACTAGAATTCCTTTAATAACGTCTCCATCTATATCACCATCACTTTGACCAATATACCCAATCGATACATTCCTTCACTTCAACCAACCTACATGAATTTTACTAATAAGATCCCTTTTGTATCACCATCAATTTGAACAAGTCACGATTAATTCATCTACTTCAACCAACCAACTTGAATACAACTAATAACATCCTAATTTATATCACCATCACTTTGAACAATATGCTCGATTGATCCACTCCTCCACGTCAACGAACCAACATGAATTTCACTAATAAAATACCATTCTAAATCGCTAACAATTTGAAGCAGACTAGATTAATCCCTCCACTTCAACCAACCAACTTGAATTCTAATAATAGCATTCCCATCTATATATCTTATTGTATTTACATGCCTAACACCTAAACTTCAATTTTTACGAATATTAAAGGATGAGACATATGGGAGTTTAGGNAACTCCTCCACGTCAACGAACCAACATGAATTTCACTAATAAAATACCATTATATATCCCTAACAATTTGAGGCAGACTAGATTAATCCCTCCACTTCAACCAACCAACTTGAATTCTAATAATAACATTCCCATCTATATATCTTAATGTATTTACATGCCTAACACCTAAACTTCAATTTTTACGAATATTAAAGGATGAGACATATGGGAGTTTAGGTAATCTTGTGCGCTTGTTCCTTGTCCTCCCAGCTAGCTCTTATGATGACCAAAGAAGGAACTCAGGCGAGGTCACCAGGCGACATATTGGAAGGTGGGGTGAAGCTTTCAGGCGAGGCAGAGAGCGGTTTCAGGCGAGCTTAACAGGAGGGAAGAAGANCGACCAAAGAAGGAACTTAGGCGAGGTCAAGAGGAGACATGTTGGAAGGTGGGGTGAAGCTTTCAGGCGAGGCAGAGAGCGGTTTCAGGCGAGCTTAACAGGAGGGAAGAAGAAAAAGAGGCGCAAATGAGGAAAATGAAATGGTGAGTGTGGGATGAGTTTTTTAGGTCTATTGCCTCGAATTTGCGTGTAATTTGCGGCAGATTTTCTCGATGCTATTAAGCAAAGTTTATATGTTGATTCATTAGACAAAAATCTGTGTCTAAAACCGCCGCAAATTTCACCGTCTATTACGTCTAATATTCAGTTGCTATTCATACACAAATTTCGTCACAAATAACATAATATTATTATCGTCGCGTAACAGTCCAAAATCCGGCACAAATTTATTCATCAAAAAACTCCAACGCAAATTTCGTGTGCTATTTCACACTTCTCTAATAGTGCGATAACTCGGGGCTTGGCAGCCAGATATTGAGGTTTCCACTTATTCTATCCAATCTTCCATTCCAAGTAGACTTCGAGATTATGCAGCTCACATTGCTTCCTTTGTTCTAGTGGGAGAGTCGTCCGACTCAACCTGATCAAGTGAACTTATTGTTCAGTGGTCATGACCTATGATCATGTATCTTTTTCCCTACCCTAGACGGTTCAATCAGACCTTCATGAGGCTAATAATTTTATTTCTTACGAAACAGCTCAACATAGCACACCATCATATCATCATCAACTAAAGCCTAAAATTATGCTAAACCATAATCAAGAGCCAATAAGCCAAACTCTGACATTACATAAAGCATGTAATTATAAACATAATTAAATAAGTAAATAATTATATAAGTTGTTTGATAATTCATGAAGGGTGGTGGATAACGTGGATAGATTCCCATGAGGGGGAGGTCCCGAGGCCACAAACCCTCAAAACAAGGCTTGAGTGGGCTCTCTTTGCCCCTAACTTCNAGTAATTTGCACTTTAAAAATAATTTTATTTCTTACAAAACAACTCAACATACCACACCATCATGTCATCATCAACTAAAGCCTAAAATCATGCTAAACCATAATCAAGAGCCAATAAGCCAAACTCTGACATTACATAAAGCATGTAATTATAAACATAATAAAAATAAGTAAATAATTATATAAGTTGTTTGATAATTCATGAAGGGTGGTGGTGGATAACGTGGATAGATTCTCATGAGGGGGAGGTCCCGAGGCCACAAACCCTCAAAACAAGGCTTGAGTGGGCTCTCTTTGCCCCCAACTTCTTGTTTTGTGGGCTTATGCTTTGCCTTTTAGTTCAAATTATTGGCATTTTTCATATTTATATAAAAAAAAAATTTTAGGTAGTAATATAATATGTTTGGTAATTAATAATCTATTAGGAGATAAAAGTTAATTAGGTATATTAAGTTATGATTATATTTCTAATGTGTCATTTATGCTTCTTCCTAATTNGGAAAAATATTAGGTAGTAATATAATATGTTTGGTAATTAATAATCTATTATGAGATAAAAGTTAATTAGGTATATTAAGTTATGATTATATTTCTAATGTGTCATTTATGCTTCTTCCTAATTCAAGTTATTTAATTTTTGGTTAATATTTTTATTTATTTTTAATTGTAGTAGTGAGGTTTTGTTACAAATTAAAAAGAAGAGGGTAACAAGGAAGGACATGATGGGTGCTAAATGGAATCAATTGTCATGTGATTTTGGCCTTGGGANTAAGTTAATTAGGCATATTAATTTATCATTATATTTCTAATGTGTCATTTATGCTTCTTCCTAGTTCAAGCTATTTAGTTTTAGATGAACTTGAAATTAGTGTTCTATCATTTATCCTTTTTTTTATTTATTTTACTATATTTTCTTTATTTTGGCTCTTTAGGTGATTATAATTTGATAAATTGGATCTTAAAATTTTAAAATTTACTTTTTAATTAATATATTTCATAATATCATTTGAAATTTATTTTACACCCATATTAAGATAATTTTCATGTGTTCAATTTTTTTTTTAATATTTTTATTTATTAAAGAGAAGAGGGTAACAAGGAAGGACATGATGGGTGCTAAATGGAATCAATTGTCATGTGATTTTGGCCTTGGGATGAGGGTAAGTTTGAAATGAAAGGAAATAGTTAAGTGGGGTTAGGGGCTATAAGATGCTTTGCCTTTGGAGTGAAGGGCTTTAATTAGACTCATTAAAATTATATTATATAGCTTAATTGGCATATATTTGACATTTAATTTAAAGTTATTAGGAGCTATGATGCCTAATAAGTTTTCTCACAATGTCAATCACATGCTTGGGATGGTAAGATTAGGAATTTTTTTTTTAGTTTGTTATAGTTAATTGTGAAGTTATTTTAAGATGTGTTTTAAAAAATAGTTTTAAAATTAAATTCATAATTNTCCTAGTAAGTTTTCTCACAATGTCAAGCACATGCTTGGGATGGTAAGATTAGGGATTTTTTTTAAATTTGTTATAGTTAATTGTGAAGTTATTTTAAGATGTGTTTTAAAAAATAGTTTTAAAATTAAATTAATAATTTATTTTGTATGTAATAGTTCTAGTAAAAATATTTTTTTATTAAAAATATATCACTAAAAGATATTTTTATAATAATACACCTACCTGCAAATATTTAAGAAATTCTATGATATCTTTAATTATTTAAATAGATAAAAAGTTAGCCTGTTCGAATGCTTTTCATTATGAAGTTTAAGAGAGAAACAAAAGTTAATTATTCCATTTTGAATACTTTTCATTATGTCATTAGCATTNCGTGATAGTTTTAGTAAAAATATTTTTTATTAAAAATATATAACTAAAAGATATTTTTATAATAATATACCCACTTGCAAATATTTAAGAAATTCTATGATATCTTTAATTATTTAAATTGATAAAAAGTTAGCGTGTTATTATGAAGTTTAAGAGAGAAACAAAAGTTAATTATTCCATTTTGAATACTTTTCATTATGTCATTAGCATTAATGAAGAATAATATGTAATCCATGTCAAGCAAATATGCTTTAATTATGTACTAAATATTTTGTTTTTTAGTGTAATTAAATTTTTATTGAGCTTAAACACTTTATTTTATAGTTAGCTTTTAAGCTAATTAGTGATAAATTTCTTAATTAGAGAAAATATTATTTTTAAAAATTTATAGCCTCAGCATTTATTTAATTATTTTTCAAGTGAAGGATTTATATTTTCTTAAATTATTTAATTATTGTTCCAAATTATTTTAAATTTAAGATTTCTTAAATTCTATTTAATAGATCATAGTAAAGTGAATCGCATTTATTTACAAATATGCCACGGTGAACTAACTTATTAAATGAACACTCAAGCATAGCTTTCCCTCTGAACCCATTCCACGGGTCTACTCAAACCGTATCACAGACCGAACCAGTCCAATCAGAAGCCGGTCCAAATTACTTTTGGAATTAAATAAGCCTGGCCTTGAAAAGCCCGAGGCTGAGCCGGGCCGGAGCCCAATACTAAGCCATCTAAGCCTAGCCCAAGCTTTATTATAAATCACTTTCGCTAATTAATCATTTATAACTTTAATAACAAAAATTAGTATTTAATTAATCCAACTTAATATATCTAATCATATTGAGCTCACCACCTAAACCTGTCACCATATGCTCCCTGTCCCCCATCACCCCTTCGCCCTCACTCGACAATACATATTTATTTTTGGGGCATTTACATAAATACCACCCCCAACTAAATGTCAAGTTATTACAAAAATATAATTATTGTTATAAAAAATATATTGTGTAATTTTCTAAAAGTGAATTGCATCATTCCATGCATAGGGCTGTAAACGAGCCGAGCTTGAGCGAGCTTAGGCTTGGCTCTTGTTCGGATCGTTCGAAATTGCTCGTGTTCGAAACCGGCTCGTGAACAGTGTGTTCGTGCTTGACTCGTTAAAATTAAACTGAAAAAAATATATGTAAAGTGCGGGATCCGAACCTGGACCAAATGTATACTAAACAAGTAGCATAGTCATAGTACCACAAAAATAACTACGATTTAAACTTAGATATAAATACATATATAATATTTATTATATAAATAATTATATATATATTTTTTATTTCAAGCTAAAACGAGCCGAACACGAGCAAACAAAGAGTTGTTCGTGTTCTTCTCGTTTATAATTCGAGCTTTAAAAAATTGTTCGTGTTCGGCTCGTTCTTTAAGTAAACGAGCGGAAGACAAGATATTCTTGAACAACGAGCTTTTTTGACAGCCTTATTCATGAATATATCTATTACATAAAAATGCTTGTTTAAAAATATTAAATTTTTAGATATTAGTTATATATATAAATTGATAAGAATTGTGTGGTACGTATGCAATATTTTATTTTTATAATTTATAATTGATGGGATAATCAATATGCAATAAAAATGTTAAAGTAGTAATGATTTTATAATTAGTGTTAATTATAACAGTTCATCAAAATAATAGAAATTGTATATCATTTGATTTTAGGGGCATTTGCGCATATACCCCCCTAAAACCTAAACATTTTCTTATAATTATTGCATCGATTGGTGTAAATGAAAGTAGTTTTAGGGATTTTTATGAACATTTAAAAGTCATATATAAATTATAAATAAATATTCTCATACAAAGGAGAAATATTTGCATATATAAGACGTTTTTAGAGATGCACAGGTTATTCAGAGGGTATTGAGGGGTTATAGATATGTTACAGAGATGTTACAAGAAGGTATTACACAGATATGACCCATCAATACTATCTGAATGACCTCTGATGTACGCATCACTGCAAACGTCTTACGTACGCAAATTCTTCTCCATATAAAGATAAGAGTGTAAATGAGCAGAATATTCTCNACGCATATACCCCCCTAAATCCTAAACATTTTCTTATAATTATTGCATCGATTGGTGTAAATGAAAGTTGTTTTAGGGATTTTTATGAACATTTAAAAGTCATATATAAATTATAAATAAATATTCTCATAAAAAGGAGAAATATTTGCATATGTAAGACGTTTTCAGAGATGCGTACATCGCAGGTTATTCAGAAGGTATTGAGGGGTTATAGGTATGTTACAGAGATGTTACAAGGAGGTATAACACAGATATGACCCATCAATACTATCTGAATAACCTCTGATGTACGCAGCACTGCAAACGTCTTACGTACGCAAATTCTTCTCCATATAAAGATAAGAGTGTAAATGAGCAGAATATTCTCATTAAAAAAATATCACTTTGTGTTCGGCTTGTTTACATTTCGAATAAAAAAATGTGTTAGAGTTGAATAATAGTTGTTTGCGAACAAAAAGTTGTTTTGACAACCCTAGTCGTGGAGCATTAAGACATTAAAAGTTGTGGCCATCTTTAAATCTTATTATTTGTCTTAAAATATCATTTAAACTTAATTTAATTTATTTTTNTTTGTTTGCGAACAAAAAGTTGTTTTGACAACCCTAGTCGTGGAGCATTAAGACGTCAAAAGTTGTGGCCATCTTTAAATCTTATTATTTGTCTTAAAATATCATTTAAACTTAATTTAATTTATTTTTATTCTATCTTATTAATAATTTTGATTAATTATAAATTTTTGTAGGATTGTTGTTAATTAATTTTTTAAAAAATATCAATTATATATATATATATATATATATATATATATATATATATATAGTTGCTTTCAAACAAAATAAATATGAGGCAATTATATGCATTCCACCCTAAAGTTGCTATTTACAAATTAAATCCCCACTTTCATTTATTTTCAAAATTCTCACCCATATATCAAAATTCATGGTAAAATCCAACCAATATTTTCATTTATATCAAATTCTTAATTGGAAAACATAAATATGTTTATTTCGTAGCTCAAAAAAAAAATCTCAAATATNCCTAAACTTGCTATTCACAAATTAAATCCCCACTTTCATTGAATTTCAAAATTCTCATCATATATCAAAATTGTAAAACCCCAACCAATATTTTTCATTTATATCAAATTCTTAATTGGAAAACATAAATATGTTTATTCGGGAGCTAAAAAAAAAATATCTCAAATATTATTTTATAAATATTTTGCATTTAATTATTCAAAAATGAAATATTAAATATATTGTTAAACNAATCTCAAATATTATTTTATAAATATTTTGCATTTAATTATTCAAAAATGAAATATTAAATATANTCTCAAATATTATTTTATAAATATTTTGCATTTAATTATTCAAAAATGAAATATTAAATATATATTTTTAAACACAAACAAATATTATATTAAAAAAAAGGGGCAATTACTTACATATTTACAAATCAATCAAACTCTTTAATTAACTTTTTCAAATTCTCACTTAAATATTAAAATGCATGATAACCCCCCAACTCATATTAATTTATAAATACATGGTTCACTTAAACATAAATATTTCCTTATATTTTATTTTATTTTTTTGAAATAAATCAGTTTATTTTTTAAAATATTTAAAACAATATTTTAAAAAATAATTAACTATATTATAACATATTAAATATATTTTTTTTATTTTAAATAAAAAACATAAAAAAAATAAAAAAAATGATCATAATGTATGTTGTTCTTAAAATTTCAAAAATATATTAATTTCTTTTCAAAAATAAAAAATATTTTTTAAAAAATAAATAAAAATCATTAAAAAAAAAAAGGTCCCTCTTGGGTTCCTGCGCTCCAATTGCTTCCCGCTTCCCTCTTCCCTCTTCCCCCTCTGTTCTCCTCGAGAACAATGGAGGGAGACCCAATGCAAGAATAAGTAGCCAGCTTCCATCTCAGCGCAGAAAGCCGGCCATTTCCCAATGCCGAGCTCGAGCCTCCTAGCTCTCCTCCTCCTCCTCCTCCTCCTCCTCCTTCCATCTTCCTCCTCCCCGAACCCCGAAACCACCGCTCTTCTCTCCTGGATCACCTCCGGCAACTCCCCCTCCCCTTTCCCCGACTGGAACCCAACGGACTCCTCCCCCTGCAACTGGAACCACCTCACCTGCGACTCCTCCGGCTCCGTATCCTCCATCTCCATCCTCTCCATTCCCCTCACCCTTCCTCTCCCCACGACCTTCTGCACCTCCCTCCCCTCCCTCTCCTCTCTCACCATCTCCGCTTCCAACCTCACCGGCTCCATCCCCACCTCCTTCTCCGACTGCCGCCGCCTCACCGCACTCGATCTCAGCTCCAACTCTCTCAATGGCCCCATCCCTGCATCCCTCTTCCGCCTCCCGTTGCTCCACTTTCTCATTCTCAACTCCAACTCCCTCTCCGGCCAGATCCCCTCTTCGCTCGGCGAATCCGCCGCTCTTCGTATCCTTCTTCTCTACGACAATCGCCTCTCCGGCTCTATTCCCGACTCCGTTGGTAATCTCTCCGGACTGCACACCTTCCGCGCCGGTGGAAACCATGATCTCTCCGGTCCGATTCCCAATTCCCTCTCCCAATGCCGCAATCTCACCGTTCTTGGACTCGCAGACACCAAGATATCGGGCACTATTCCAGCCTCCATTGGCCGCCTCTCCAATCTGCAGACGCTCTCTGTTTACTCGGCGATGCTCTCAGGCGCCATCCCCTCGGAGCTCGGCAACTGCTCTGCGCTCACCAATCTGTTTCTGTATGAGAACTCGCTCTCAGGTTCTCTCCCGCCGGAGCTCGGCAGGCTCTCTAATCTGCAGCGGCTTCTTCTCTGGCAGAACTCATTCTCTGCATTCATACCTGAACAGTTGGGTAATCTTTCGTCTCTACAAATCATTGATGTCTCCATCAATTCGATTTCAGGCGCTATCCCGCTTTCTGTTGGAGGTTTAACAAATCTGCAGGAGTTCATGCTTAGCGATAACAAAATCTCTGGGTCGATCCCCCCTTCTATTTCCAATATCACATCGCTCTTACAGCTGCAGCTGGACACGAATCAGATAACTGGTTTAATACCGTCGGAGATCGGTGAGCTTTCGAGCCTCGTTGTGTTCTACGCATGGCAGAACCAGCTTGAGGGAAGCATACCTTCCAGTTTCGGTTCCCTCGCCAATCTCCAAGCCTTAGATCTCTCCCACAATCATCTCACGGGCTCCATTCCGCCGGAGCTATTCCTTCTACNAATGAATGATATCTGCAACGTAAAAAATAATCAATGTTTGAGTATACGAAAATGAATAAAATTTACAAATTTGATTCAAATTACATGATCGTACCTTGAACTCACTGAACCACAAGTTTCGAGTGGNGCATATACATACATAACTCCTAAACCTTGATTCTTACATACAAACCACATTACTAATAAAATAATGGCGCAAAGAAAGTTACCTTGCTCAATGTTCTCATATATGAGCGAAGCAGAATGATGAGACATATGGGAGTTTCAGTAATCTTTTGCGCTTGTTCCTTGTCGTCCCAGCTAGCTCTTATGACGACCAAAGAAGGAACTCATGCGAGGTCACCGGGCGACAGATTGGAAGGTGGGGTGAAGCTTTCAGGCGAGGCAGAGAGCGGTTTCTGGCGAGCTTAACGGGACGGAAGAAGAAGAAGAGGCGTGAATGAGGAAAATGAAATGGAGAATGTGGGATGAGTTTTTTAGGTCTATTGCCTCAAATTTGCGTGTAATTTGCGGCAGATTTGTTCGATGCTATTGCGCAAAGTTTTTGTGTTGATTTATTAGACACAAATCTGTGTCTAAAACCGCCACAAATTTCACCGTTTATTGCGTCTAATATTCAGTTGCTATTCAGACACAAATTTCGTCACGAATAACATAATATTATTATCGTCGCGTAGCAGTCCAAAATCTGGCACAAATTTATTCCTAAAAAATTCCAACACAAATTTCGTGTGTTATTTCACACTTCTCTAATAGTGTGATAACTCGGGGCTTGACAGCCATATATTGAGGTTTCCACTTATTCTATCTATTCTTCCATTCCAAGTAGACTTCGGGATTATGCAGCTCACATTGCTTTTTTGATCAAGTGAACTTATTGTTTAGTGGTCATGACCTATGATCATGTATCTTTTTCCCTATCCTAGACGGTTCAATCAGACCTTCATGAGGCTACTTTTTACTCTCTCTCTCTCTCTCTCTCTCTCTCTCTCTCTCTCTCTCTCTCTCTCTCTCTC
>JXCR01143951.1:3633-13785 GCA_002079205.1 Phalaenopsis hybrid cultivar
TGACCGCGACTTTATATATGCTTAAAAATATAAGTATTTAATACTGCTGCTAAAAAATATACTTCCTCAACAACTGTACCAAATCCTTAATAACAGTTATAGATTCGATAAATATGGCCGAATTAAAAATTCAATAATTGTAAAGTCACACTTATCAGCGCAAGTATACGTATCGCTTAAGT
The DNA here is from genome assembly GCA_002079205.1 of Phalaenopsis hybrid cultivar. Classification (NCBI taxonomy): domain Eukaryota; kingdom Viridiplantae; phylum Streptophyta; class Magnoliopsida; order Asparagales; family Orchidaceae; genus Phalaenopsis; species Phalaenopsis hybrid cultivar. The sequence goes on from JXCR01143951.1 coordinate 3,816, forward strand.
AATATAGGGCTCTAATGGAGTCGTAGATATCTATCCCACAGGGAGTAAGTTTAGAACTACAAACTAAGATTTTAGAAAAGCAATACTTTAATCACAACAACAAACTTCAATTTGCTTATCTGTCACTAATAGGCAATTAAAATAATTACATAATTTTAATAATTATTAAATAACTAATAATACTAATGAAGGTTTAAATGTGATATTCAATATATAAGAAAGCATCCTTCTCCTTGTCAAGAAATTATAGTGAATAGATAAAGTGAATTAGTTCAAATTATATTGTGTCAAATAGGAGCATACCTATTCTTTACCCTTTGGTCCAGGCATAAAGAACATTGACTAATTGTACGCTTGTTTACAGAATCTGCGGCTAAGTTGGGAGGATACCGGCTCTCACTTTGAAGCTCCCATGTTCCCCTCATTTGAGGGCTAACATCTACACTTCATCACCCAAATGATACGACCGAGTTCGGAATTTTAGTCTGTCACTCTAAAATATCTAATTCTACGCCCGATAATATTATTTCCTTATTTTTTTGCACCCAACTTCCAAGGGCTTTGAGCTCCCTGAATCTTGGATGTAATCTTCACTTTAGTTGTAAAACTCAACATATTTTAACAAATCAATTGGCCAGATTGAAAGTAAATGAATATCGAAGTGAAAAGATCATCACAATTTCTTAAATATTTTCATGGCTTCACCAATTTAAATCACCATTTCACAAATCTCGAGATAAGGAGAAAGACAGGAAAACTACTCGGATCTCATGGGGAAAACACAACAAAACTCGAAATTCATATTCAAAATCAAAGTCATACAAACTACAATAAATAAATAACTTATCTCTAATTTCTCCCCAAGAAAACTCCTTGAAGTTCCTCTGAATCTCTTCTTTTCTTTACAGCACACAGAATTCCTCTTTGAAGCAGCAAGGAGGAAGAAATCTCTCACTTTCGTACACAGAATTCCTCTTTGAAGTAGCAAGGAGGAAGAAATCTCTCACTTTCCCTCCACTCTTAGCACATAGAATTCCTCTTTGAAGCGGCAAGGAGGAAGAAATCTCTCACTTTCCCTCCACTCTTACAATGCACGAAATTCCTCTTCGAAGTAGCAAGGAGGAAGAAATCTCTCACTTTCCCTCCACTCTTACAATTAAATTCCTCTTCAAAGCGGCAAGGAGGAAGAAATCTCTCACTTTCCCTCCACTCTTACAAACTTAAAGAGTTCCTCACAATATTGGAACCTTTCTAACCTCTATGAACTCTCTCTAGCACCTCCTAAAAGAATTGCTCACAATTTTACACACTATTGAAACCTTTCTAACCTCCAGGACCTCTCTAATTTTCAGCCAAAATAGACTTTTAAAGTTGTGGATGAGCTTTCCCAAGAGTTGCTTAAGCATCCCTTCAAAATTTGGCCTTATCCAAAGCNCGTGTGTAAGTTAGGATCTTCATTTGGTGTACCTCCAAATTGATTGTTTTGTACCATTTGGATAATAGGTTTAAGCTTAAATGAATTAGCAGCTACATCAGGATTTTGGATAGATAAGTGAATTTCAAATTTAAGCTCAAATGAATTAGAAGCTACATCAAGATTTTGGATAGATAAGTGAATTTCATCTGTTGTAGGAGTTCAAGTGAATTAGCAGCTACATCAGGATTTTGGATAGATAAGTGCATTTCATCTGCTATAGGATTTGTAAATAAATTAGGAGCTACATCAGGATTTTGGATAGATAAGTGTATTTTATCTGCTGTAGGATTTGCATAATCTCGTAGGGGTATAGGTTGGTGTTCATTCTCTATTCCTTGATTGTTCATGTTGTTCTCCATTGTATCAAAATTTCTTGGTTTTCTTCTCAATCTTCTAATCTTTCTAACAGTGTATTTTAATTCTGAATCGTATGGTATAAGATTTTTGGGTCCAAATTTACGCATACAATTTGAAATCAGCACACAGTAAAATAATTAACCAAACAAAAATAAGTTGCAATTCAAGTAAAAATTTTCTAATAATCCTAATATGTCTGTTACTCTAATTATGATTTTGTTACTCACTCACTCCCCGGCAACGGTGCCAAAACCATGACCGCGACTTTATATATGCTTAAAAATATAAGTATTTAATACTGCTGCTAAAAAATATACTTCCTCAACAACTGTACCAAATCCTTAATAACAGTTATAGATTCGATAAATATGGCCGAATTAAAAATTCAATAATTGTAAAGTCACACTTATCAGCGCAAGTATACGTATCGCTTAAGTAATATAGGGCTCTAATGGAGTCGTAGATATCTATCCCACAGGGAGTAAGTTTAGAACTACAAACTAAGATTTTAGAAAAGCAATACTTTAATCATAACGAAGTTCAATTTGCTTATCTGTCACTAATAGGCAATTGCAATAAAAATATAATTATAATAACGATCACACAGGGAGTAAGATTAGAACTACGAACTAAGATTTTAGAAAAGCAATACTTTAATCACAACAAACTTCAATTTGCTTATCTGTCACTAATAGGCAATTAAAATAATTACATAATTTTAATAATTATTAAATAACTAATAATACTAATGAAGGTTTAAATGTGATATTCAATATATAAGAAAGCATCCTTGTCAAGGAGATTATAGAGGGTTTAGGATAATTTTAATAACTAATAAATAACTAATGATATAAAGTAGGGTTTACTAACTAATAAATAACTAATGATATAAAGTAGGGTTTAATTGTGATATTCAATATATAAGAAAACATCCTTCTCCTTGTCAAGGAGGGTTTAGGATAATTTTAATAACTAATAAATAACTAATGATATAAAGTAGGGTTTACTAACTAATAAATAACTAATGATATAAAGTAGGGTTTAATTGTGATATTCAATATATAAGAAAACATCTTGTCCTTGTCAAGAAATTATAGTGAATGAATAAAATGAATTAGTTCAATTTATATTGTGCCAAACACCTTGTCAAGAAATTATAGTGAATGGATAAAGTGAATCAGTTCAAATTATATTGTGCCAAATGATATATAAGAAAGCATCCTTCTCTTTGTCAAGAAATTATAGTGAATGGATAAAATGAATTAGTTCAATTTATATTATTGTCAAGAAATTATAGTGAATGGATAAAATGAATTAGTTCAATTTATATTGTGCCAATAGTTTCTCCCTGTCAAGAAATTATAGTGAATGGATAAAGTGAATTGGTTCAAATTATATTGTGCCAAATAGGCACCTATTCTTTACCCTTTGGTCCTGACATAAAGAACATTGACTAATCCTACGCTTGTTTACTGACTATTCTTTACCCTTTGGTCCAGGCATAAAAAACATTGACTAATCCTACACTTGTTTACTGAATCTGCGTGTTACCCTTTGGTCCAGGCATAAAGAACATTGATTAATCCTACGCTTGTTTACTGAATCTGCATCGGTCCAGGCATAACAAACATTGAACAATCCTATGCTTGGTTACTGATTCTGCAGCTAGGCGAATAAAGTGAATCAGTTCAAATTGTATTGTGCCAAATAGGAGCATACCTATTCTTTACCCTTTAAATTAGTTCAATTTATATTGTGCCAAATAGGAGCATACATATTCTTTACCCTTTGGTCCAGGTCAGTTCAAATTATATTGTGTCAAATAGGAGCATACCTATTCTTTACCCTTTGGTCCAGGCATAGGTTAAAATTATATTGTGCCAAATAGGAGCATACCTATTCTTTACCCTTTGGTCCAGGCATAAAGAATTTATATTGTGCCAAATAGGAGCATACATATTCTTTACCCTTTGGTCCAGGCATAAAGAACTTATTGTGCCATATTCTTTACCCTTTGGTCCAAGCATAAAGAACATTGACTAATCCTACACCTTGTCAAGAAATTATAGTGAATGGATAAAGTGAATCAGTTCAAATTATATTGTGCCAAATGATATATAAGAAAGCATCCTTCTCTTTGTCAAGAAATTATAGTGAATGGATAAAATGAATTAGTTCAATTTATATTATTGTCAAGAAATTATAGTGAATGGATAAAATGAATTAGTTCAATTTATATTGTGCCAATAGTTTCTCCCTGTCAAGAAATTATAGTGAATGGATAAAGTGAATTGGTTCAAATTATATTGTGCCAAATAGGCACCTATTCTTTACCCTTTGGTCCTGACATAAAGAACATTGACTAATCCTACGCTTGTTTACTGACTATTCTTTACCCTTTGGTCCAGGCATAAAAAACATTGACTAATCCTACACTTGTTTACTGAATCTGCGATATTCTTTACCCTTTGGTCCAGGCATAAAGAACATTTGAATTGTGCCAAATAGGAGCATACCTATTCTTTACCCTTTGGTCCAGGCATAAAGAACATTGACTGTACGCTTGTTTACAGAATCTGCGGCTAAGTTGGGAGGATACCGGCTCTCACTTTGAAGCTCCCATGTTCCCCTCATTTGAGGGCTAACATCTACACTTCATCACCCAAATGATACGACCGAGTTCGGAATTTTAGTCTGTCACTCTAAAATATCTAATTCTACGCCCGATAATATTATTTCCTTATTTTTTTGCACCCAACTTCCAAGGGCTTTGAGCTCCCTGAATCTTGGATGTAATCTTCACTTTAGTTGTAAAACTCAACATATTTTAACAAATCAATTGGCCAGATTGAAAGTAAATGAATATCGAAGTGAAAAGATCATCACAATTTCTTAAATATTTTCATGGCTTCACCAATTTAAATCACCATTTCACAAATCTCGAGATAAGGAGAAAGACAGGAAAACTACTCGGATCTCATGGGGAAAACACAACAAAACTCGAAATTCATATTCAAAATCAAAGTCATACAAACTACAATAAATAAATAACTTATCTCTAATTTCTCCCCAAGAAAACTCCTTGAAGTTCCTCTGAATCTCTTCTTTTCTTTACAGCACACAGAATTCCTCTTTGAAGCAGCAAGGAGGAAGAAATCTCTCACTTTCCCTCCACTCTTACAATCTCTCAAAGAATTGCTCACAATTTTACACACTATTGAAACCTTTCTAACCTCCAGGACCTCTCTAATTTTCAGCCAAAATAGACTTTTAAAGTTGTGGATGAGCTTTCCCAAGAGTTGCTTAAGCATCCCTTCAAAATTTGGCCTTATCCAAAGCNTTTCTACACATATAAATCATTAAAGGAAGTCCAAATACACAAACATTCATTTCTATTACAAAAGGATTATAGAAATAAAAGTACAAATATAAGTACATCAATCACATTCAAATATCAAAATCCCAAGCTATATCTTCATCGCGTTGATCAATAGGTGGATCGGGATGATACTTAATATATCGGGGGCACTCAGGAAAAGTAACATTAGGCTTACCTCTGTAGTGTCGGGCCTGAGCTTCATAATAGGCTACCTCAAAATTTGAATGCCTCTGAAGGTACTCACTATCATAATCATATCGATGTTCTAAACCTCCAATATTTTCATTTATTAACTCTATGCTCTTCCGCTGTAAGGTCAACACATTCATCAAATCAGAGAGCGTAGGGGAACTAGAAAGTGGAAGGTCATAACTTGTAGAGGGGACATCTCTACTAGTAGAAGGTTCTTGACTTCTATTACCTGTTCTCCATTTCTCATGGGATTAATAAGTCTTTAAATTGACTTTACTAATGGGTTTCATAGGGTAAACCCATTCTTCATCCCCAATTTCCACTCCAAAAAGTTTGCAAATTGCATAAATAAGTTCAGGATGTCATAGACCGCCACTTTTCTCACTCCTTCCCGTAGTAAATATATTCTTAAGAATGATTCTCCCCACATTTATAGTTCTAATATTCTGATTACAGAAATTCACAATAGTTCTATCTCTAGTTACCTCACTATGGTGATAAGTCGGTAACAGAGTAGAGGAAATGAAATAGTGGCACGCCTTAGAGGTGGCATTCAACATGGAAGCAGAAAAATTTACCCATTCTCGCTGCTTTATCTTTCTGTTCTTTTCTCATCAGATGAAAAAGTTGATCACATCATTGAGGGGGCCTTCCATCGTACTAAAGGATTTGTAGTGGTAGCGAGAAAGTTGATCACATCATTTATGGGGCCTTCCATCATACTGAAAGATTCATACTGGCAGCTATAAGAGTCTGGGACTTTGTAAAAGGTGTTGATGCGGGCGACAGTAAATTCAACGAGAAATCCAGGCACTTGAACGATTCCGTCTTCAAAATAGATTACATTGGCATAGAACTCATTCACAACATTTGCATCAGCTTTATTGGTGGTGTAACAAAATTTTTCCCACCTCCGCTCGGCACTTGTCAATTTCTCATCCCAGACTTTCAAAAACTCGATCTTGTATGCACTTCTTTCCTTTAAATATTGAAGCAAATTTTATTTGAGTCATCGCATTGACGAAGCGAGACTCATCGAACTCAACCCATCCCTTTTTTTGTGGAGCCATTTCAATCTAATCAAATTATAGAAAAATTGTAAAAATTACTTCAAATATGCAAATCATGGATTCCAATAGTAATTCTAAGAGTTCAACACTGAGATCCATGAATTTCTTCCCAAATTTTCTTCACATTTGCAAATTTTTTGGAGCTCCTCAATGTGGAAGAATCCATGGTGAAAATCAAATATTTTTAGTTTGGAGTGAATCTCTTACCTAGAGATGATCAAATCTTGTGTCAAAAAGCCTTGAAATCGCCTCCCAATCTAAGATCTTTCAAGCCCTAGGTCGAAAATGACATTTTTAGGAGGAAGGGGATGATAAATAATGGCGGTTAACTGGTCAAAATCACGGTTAAAGGTGTTTTTTTTGTGAGCTCGCCATCGGTGAGGTTTATGGCGCCATCAACGCGCTCTAATGGAATTAATTCGGCGTCAAGGGCGCCGTCAGCGAGCTCTATTGATTTTGGTTCAAATCCCAGATTTTTGTGATTTCGATCAATTTCAAGCCTTAACATCTTTTCAATCATTATAGACATAATTTTAAGTAAATAAATGATATACTTAGTACAAATAAACTTTCGCGACATAAAATATCACATTTATATATAAATTCCAAGGGGTACAATATACATTACATAACACACCTAAGTTTGGTATTTCCAACCTCAACACATTAATTCAACGCCGCAATCCAAGCCACAACACTCAAAACGCTGAAAACAAAACATCCTATGCTTAGTCTCAAGAATACAGAGATCTAAAAGCATAATTCTAAAGCAAAACGAATACAAAGTTCAAATCAAAATACATAGATAAACAAATAGATAGTAAAATAAATCTACTAATCTTCAGACTCAATACTAGATTCTCCTCTGAGATCACCCATTGATTGCACATGAAAGAAGAGGTTGTAGAAGGGTCAGAATGGAAATTCTTCAGAAGAATCCTCCTCTATCAATTTCATCCTCCTCATTAGTCGTATCAAACTATCTTCTAAATGTCCAGAGTGCTCAAAATGTTCTTTCATCCTCTAGTCCAGATGATCGAGGAAATTAGAGATATTATTAATCACATTCATGACATTTTATACCTCCTTTTTCAATTTCTTAATTCGGCGCAGGATCACCAGAGACTTGTCAGGAATTAAGGGTTGAACTGAACTGACAGTGAATTCTGAGATGATTGATCTACTATAATGACCATGTCATTTTCATCTTCAAAAGTTGGGAATCTCTCAGTCAGATCCAAAGGCTTCCAAGGTAGCATTACCTTCTCCCAATTTTTGTAGGACACTTGGAACTGACTGTAAAGTGAGAAAATTGTGGAGGGGTGTCCAAGCCCATAAGTGGATCCATTGATGATTAGGCCCAAAACCGACTTCACAATTATGGATCCAATGTCGATCGACAGTTCCCTTTGGATGCAGTAATTCAAACTAGCTCTTTCGTTAAAAACTTTATCGATCTTCATTGTCGGTAACAGTTTCGCAGAAATGAAAAAGTGACAATGTTTCGAAATGGGATTTAAGACTGTCGCAGAAAAATTAACATACCCATTTTCTCTTGTTTCCCAATTGTTAGTTTCGTCCGTTAAATATTGGTAAATTTCATTCATCTGGTTTCTCGTTGGGATGAAATTGAAATAGTGGCAGACAGGAACATTTTCAATAATGTATAATTCATTGATTCATGCAGGAGTGAAAGTGATCCATCTTCGTCGCACATAAACAATTCCCTGGTTGATTCCATGTAAATTGACATAAAATTCTTTTACCATAGGAACCACCACGGTGGCGGTAGTGTAGCACAACACTTCCCATCTTTGCCGCGCTATCGTTTCTTCAATTACCGTCATGGGATTATTCAATCTGCGATTTAAGAATCCTCATTCCTTGATCAATCTTTTCTTTGTCAGTAACTTGTTGAAGATTTGATGCGCTTCAGCACTAATAAACTTTTGCTGATTGAAAACTTGCATTCTAGGATTATCAAGGGAATTGGACGCCATATGAATGAAATTGGTGGAGCTTCACTTCGTTTTGGAGGGAAAATATGAACTAGGAATCAAATTTCGGAGTTTAAAAGGATAATTATCGCCCAAAAACCGCCATTCAAACCCAAGTAATTGTCATTTTGCCGGTTTCACCGTCGGCGGGGTCAATGGCACCATCGGCAAGCCTCTGTATTAATTTTGCCCGCAGTCGGCGGCGTCGAGGGTGTCGTCGGCGCCCAAGGCAAAAATTGCACAGTTTCGCTCTGGTCCGAATGCGTTCCAATTTTTCTCTATGAATCCAATTCTTATGATGATTCAAGGTTAAATAAGAGTAGTAGAGCTTAATACTACCACAAACTAACGATAATTTCAGATACAAACTACTATAATCACGATAAAAGTAAAGATAATTATGGGTTGCCTCCCATAAAGCGCTTGGTTTAACGTTGTCAGCCCAACCTATTTAGGTGTCATTCAGGTTGACTGATCATTAAAACCTCTTTAAAATTTGGTCTTTTACCCTCAAAATACAGTTTTAATCCGTGTCCATTTACTTTAAATATATTTCTAGTTTTTTGATCTTCAATTTCAACAGCTCCGTAAGTATAAACTTGAGTCACAGTAAATGGTCCTAACCAACGAGACTTCAATTTCCCAGGAAATAACTTCAGCCTAGTGTTGTAAAGCAAAACTTCTTATCTTGGTTCAAAGTTCTTTTAGTTAATATTCTGATCATGCCATAACTTTAGTTTCTCTTTATAAATTCTGTCATTATCATAAGATTCATTTCTTAACTCTTCCAATTCATTTAATTATGACAATCTCTTTTTACCATCATCTTTCAAATTATAATTGAATTCTTTAATCGCCAAATATGCTTTATGCTCCAATTCTACTGGTAAGTGACAAGTCTTTCCAAAAATCAATTTGTAAGAAGTCATTCCAATAGGAGTTTAATAAGCAGTCCTGGAAGCCCATAATGCGGTATCCAGTCTAGTGGACCAATCTACTCTACTAGGGTTTACAGTCTTTCAGTATTTGTTTAATCTCTCTATTAGAAACTTCAGCTAATCCACTGGTTTGAGGGTGATAAGTAGTTTATTTGTTTAATCTCTCTATTAGAAACTTCAACTAACCCACTGGTTTGAGGGTGATAGGAAGGTGGTATCTAGTCTAGTGGACCAATCTACTCTACTAGGGTTTACAGTCTTTTCAAGTATTTGTTCCATAATGCGGTATCCAGTCTAGTAGACCAATCTACTCTACTAGGGTTTACAGTCTTCTCAAGTATTTGTTTACTCTATTAGAAACTTCAGCTAACCCACTGGTTTGAGGATGATAGGCAGTAGAGATTCGATGAATAATATTAAATTTTTCTGTCAATCTCTGATTATATTTATTCCTAAAATGAGATCCTCTGTTAGTGATAATCATTCTAGGCATTCCGTAGCTAGTGAAAATATTTTTCATTAAAAATCTTGAAACACTTTTAGCATCACAACGAGGTAAA
>JXCR01143951.1:35490-74287 GCA_002079205.1 Phalaenopsis hybrid cultivar
TGCAATGGATTAACTTTCAAAATTAGGGTGATCTTATGAGAAAGCATGTAATGTCTACGCTTTTGAGCGGCGAAAATTAGTGCCAGACAATGCTTCTCAATAGCTGGATACCTTACCTCCGTTGGTATTAGATGACGACTCAAGTAGTAAAGAGAATTTTCTTTTCCCTCCTCATTGACTTGGGCTAAGAGGGCTCCGAGAGTCATCTAAAGCCGCGGTATAAAGTATCAACGGTTTCCCTGGGATAGGGGCTGCCAAAACAGGTGGTGTCATTAAATACTGTTTAACGTCCTTAAAGGCCCGCTGGCATTTCTCTTCCTAAATAAATTTGGCGTCATTTTTTATTAATGCCGAGAAGGGCTGACACTTACCTGAAAGATTAGAAATAAAGCGTCTCAGATATGCCAACTTCCCCTGGAAGGAACGTAGCTGTTTCAAGGTCTTAGGGGGAGGCATTTCCAAGATAGCTTTAATCTTATCTGGGTCAATCTCGATTCCCCGATGACGAACAACGAATTCTAGAAACTTCCCGGAGGTGACGCCGAAGGCGCACTTTAAGGGATTCATTTTAAGGTCATATCGTCGTAATCGTTTAAACACTATCCTCAAATTATACAAGTGGTCTATTTTTTGTTTAATTTTGATGACCAGATCATCCACGTAGCATTCTACTTGATTGTGAATGAGGTCGTCAATGTTTACTTTTGATGACCAGATCATCCACGTAGCATTCTACTTAATTGTGAATGAGGTCATAAAAGATCTTCGTCATTGCACGCTGATACGTTGCTCCTGCGTTCTTTAGGTCGAACGACATCACTGTGTAGCAGAAGATTCCAATCGGTGTTCTGAAAGCTGTAAGCGCTGCATCCTCGGGATCCATCTTAATTTGTTTATCCTAATGAACCGTCCATGAAGGAGAAAATCTCATTTGTTAAGGCGATATCCACCATCATCTCCGGTATAGGTAAAACTCGTCTTTTGGACATGGCTTGTTCAAATCTCTGAAGTCGACACAAACGGGGATCTGCCCATATGTTTTGGACATGCCTTGTTCAAATCTCTGAAGTCGACAAAAACGCGGATCTGTCCATTTTTCTTAAAAATCTCATGTGTTGAAGCGATATCCACCATCATCTCTGGTATAGGTAGTGGAAACTCGTCCATGCCTTGTTCAAATCTCTGAAGTCGACACAAACACGGATCTGCCCATTTTTCTTCTTAACAAGTATTGTTCAAATCTCTGAAGTCGACGCAAATGCGGATCTGTCCATTTTTCTTTTTAACCGGTACAATATTGGATAACCACGTGGGGTACTGCTCTTCTTTAATGAAGTTGGCATCTATCAATTTCTTTACCTCGACGATGACTTGTTGTTCTATTTCGAGGCGCATTCTCCTAGGAGCTTGTTTTACTGGGGTTACATTCTTGTCCACCCCAAGCTTATGGACTGCAACCTCTGCTGATAGTCCTGGCATTTCATCATAGCTCCACGTGAAGCAATCTTTGAATTCTGCTAAAAGTTTGACCAGTTCTGTAGATTCTTTGTCATCAAGTAGAGAACTTATAAATGTAGGTCGAGGTCGTTCTTCAGTCCCAAGGTTAATCTCTTTCAATTCATCGATAGTGGATTTAATTTCTTCCTCCGGCGGAGCATCTTTTATTGGTTGATCAGTAGAGTCATCCTCTACCTCGAGACAATCCTTTTCTAACTCATTAGTAACAACCATGCAAAATTCAAAATCATCGTCTGGTCCAACCGTACCAAATCCGAGACCTTCTTTTGAATTGGGAGTTCGTCTTTTAGTATTCCAAAATTTTTCAAAAAGTTGAAGCTTATCTTTTGGCATTTATTTTGGTAAGTGTCCCTATTGAATTAACTTTTGAACACAAGGCGAGAAGTGGCATTCATTTCGGTAAGTGTCCCTGTTGAATTAACTTTTGAACACAAGGCGAGAAGTAACCAAAAGGAATTTGATTAATTCATTAGAATCAACATCCAAATTTACATGTTTTTCAAGCTCAGTAGAGGTAGAAGCACTGTAAAATTTGATCAGCTTTGAACTAACACTATGGACTTCCCTGACCTCTAAACTCTCGACCTTTTGAGGGAGAATCAGAGTGAGGGTCATAGTATGGACTTCGACCTTTTGAGGGAGAATTGGAGTGAGGGTCATAGTATTCATATAGTGGTTTATCCGATCATACATTGTTTCATATTCATTTCTCTCTATATCTTCTAAGGATATCTCGTACTGAGGCTTCTTCTGTTTTTTCATCATTACCTCATCTTCAGAACTGTCTTCATCACCAATGTTGATAGTTGGCCTAGTCCGTTCAATAATTAAATTGATCTTTCCTCGTCTGCGTCCCCGGCCTCNACGGTTGTTACAAGTTCTCCAACCTTCATAAGTAATGAGATTGATCCAAGGGCACTTTCTCCCTTTTGGTTGAATCCTCTTAACATCATCTTATCGGGGATGAGCTCCTGAACGTCGAAGTCCAAATATGCTAACGTCCGTAGACTCATCAAGTTAAGAGATGCTCCAGGATCCACTAAAACTCTGGATAACACAAATCTACCAATTTTGACGGAGATGTAGAGCAGACGATTGTGGTCGGCGGTACCGAGCATCAAGTCTTCGTCTGTAAAGGTTACCCCTAACTGTTCTTTCAACAAGCAAACGTCATCTGAGGATATGCTAGCCAACTGAGCTAAGAAAATTTCTGGATCTAGCAAAGCTGTAACCAGAGATTCTCTCATCTCCTTTGACAGGATCAGAGCGTCGTAGATGCTTAATTGGGCCGGCAACTTCCTAAGATGAGCTAGCACGTTGTAGTCTACTTTGTATGATCCTTCGATTTTATTCTCGTTGTAGTCTACTTTGTAGGGTCCTCCAATTTTATCTTGATTATGTGGTTCTTCCACTGGAATTATAATCTAATTTGTATGATCCTCCTATTTTATCTTGATTATGCAGCTCTTCCATTGGCGGAGATGGGGGTATCTCTTATCGAGTCATTATCTGTTTTCCTTTGTCTGCTGGAGCTATTCTTGGTGGTAATACCTTTCCGCTCCTTAAGTTGACTTCTGTGTCTTCTTCTTCTTGAGAAATCATTGTTGAATCTTCTGGTGTCTTTTCCTCTTTGTTGTGAGACTAAGTTGATGGCGAGCGGTGCACCGTGACGCTAGAGAGTTGGCTCTTCGTTATCGGTGCTGTCGTAGGCGATATCGTTGATGCCATCTTTAGACTTGACAATAAGCTTATCAGACTCAAGTACGATTTGAGGATCATTTTGGGGATCGAGATCGCAACCAACTTGGTTATAATTAGTCACGTTATTACCAGAAATAGCCAAAACGTAGCCGAAATCACAACCATTATATTCATAAGACCCCGGAGGGACAAAAAGATAATAATACAAAGTCAAGGGTTCGAGGACTTTCTTCCCCGAATCCGAGACAACCAATCTAGTAGAGGCAGCCCCTATCCTACCCCCCGTGCTATAAATGTTGGCAGTGACACTCTTCTTTTTCTTGTTCTTTGTCCTGGACGATGACAGATTTTCTGGTGAAATCTTCATCTCGGCTCGGTATGCTGCGGACTCTGAATGGAGGCTTGTTTTGATGCAGACTGTAGCTTGTTCAACATCTTCTTGGACCATCTACTCCATACCTCATTCCATCCTTCTTTGATATTTGTAGAAGCTTGTTTCGATGAATCCTGTATCCGATTGAGGACCCTCTTGAGTTCATCCCAAGTTGTACTCCATCCATCTGTTCCAACATATGGGTCAATTGGGGAGATTGACTCAGCTGAAATCATGTTTATGGAACCTTTTTCAGGTTCTCTCAAATATTCCCTCGGGATTGTAATATTCTCTTCCTTAAGGTTCTTCTCGAGCCAATCTTTAAAGTTGAAACACTTGTCAATAGTGTGCCCAACGAACCGATGGTACGGGCAATAATTCAGTTCATTCTTCTTATCCACCTCTTCGGGTTTCTTCGGATCAGGAAGTTTGAATTCGGATTTCTTCATCAAGCTTTTGAATATCTTAGGCACAACTTCATCTTTGAAGGAATAAACAACTTTCTGTCGCTCCAACAGGGATATTTTTTTACCCGTTGTTGGGGTGATCCCTCCTGAGACGGTCGTTGGTTGGATTGACTGCTCTGTTTTTGAGAGTACTGTGACTAGGATTGCTGATGATCTTCTGCATATATCTTTATCGGCTGCTTTCCTTTGTCGACAGTTGCGACTATTCCTGATTTCTTTTCAAATACTTTGGTTACCTTAGCCTTTCCATGTGGCTCCATGTGCTTCATTTCTTCTTGTAGACTGCTAGCTTTACTGAGTAGCTTCTTGAAGGATTTGATGGTGAGTCCCTTAAGCATGAAAGCTACTGGCNAACTTGTTGGATAATTTTGTTGAAGTATTCTTTATGGGAAAATTTGGTAATTTTTTCATACAAATAAAGTCCTCAAATGAAGTGAATTTTTCAAATTAATTATAATTTTTTAAATAATGTGATCAAGGATTACATTTGTTTTTACGGAGTGAAAGTTACTTTTATTTCACCATCTTGTTTCAAAAGATTGAATGTTGATGGCATTTGTTACATTTGTTAAAATAATTATTGCTATTTTTACATGCATACCACCCAATTCATTAACATGTGTAACAACCCAAATCTTCCATATCTCATCAAAAACAACATTTTACCTAATTAATATTTGAAACACTTTTTCATTCATAGGTAAAAGGTGGCACATAATAAAAATCAAAGTTTGGGTGTTAGATTTGTAAATACATGGGAATTGAGTGAAGTCTTCCTTTTTAAAATTATTGTTCAATCTATCATGTACACCAACAATTCTCACATTTATTAATTATTTGTGTTAATTAAAAAAAACGAAGTAATGTTTAATAATATTTTATTTTAGATTATACTTAAAAATTTATTGTAGCATGAGTTTACTATCCGCTCCAAAAGTTTCTTTTGCTTGAGCTTGTAATAACTGCAGGAATCTCAGAAGGTGGCGCTTGCGGAGTCCACTGGCCTTGATCAAAAGCAGATAAACAACTGGTTCATCAACCAGCGAAAGAGGCATTGGAAGCCATCGGAGGAGATGCAGTTTGTTGTAATGGATGCTTCTCATCCACATTATTTCATGGACGGTGGTTTTGCAGGTGGTAATCCATTTGCGATTGACTGTACCCCTCTACTTTGATATATGCTTTGCAGGGTATATGAATATTGTAGAATTTGAACTCCAGTGGTTTGCTTAATTAGCTTAAAGGGGCTTTCTCGGCTGTGTACTTTGGTAAAAACTTCATTATTTTGAATGCCGTAGTAACGACATGGTTATGGTGTCTGTTGTAAGACTTTGCTCGAGTGTTTTTACATGGTAGTTTTGTGTTGCTAATTATGATTATGGTAAATAAATATTCGCTGTCACATAAAGCTCATTGTAGTGACGAAGGGAGTGTTGTCCATTGTTGTTGTATATGTATAAAATTTTCTTATGCTTTTAGGTTTCTCATTCAATTAAAGGTGGAGTTTGACTACAATCATGCTATTAGCTTCTTTAATAGGAATTTTCTTATACGAATCATTTGTAGGTTTTTAAAGCCAAACTTTAAACACCAAAAAAGATGGAGGAATTTTTTAGTACATAACACCCATTATATTTTCTGGTTTTCTATATATAAGCAAATATAAATTATAACCGAACAATAATTGCACGTCACATTTTTCTAAAAATAAAATCTAACCACTTAAAGATTTTCATAAAAAATGTGCAAAAAAATAAATAATTTTTAGAGAATCAGATTAACTCAACAATCTCCTTAAGCTTGTTGTTCTTCACTGTAATTCGCACATAAATTTTTTTTCTCATCTCCAAGAACTTCAATCTTGCAAGTGATTTTGTCAGAATATAAGTACGTTGATCTTCTGTACAAATATGTTGAATTTCAATCATTCTAGATTCAACACAATCTCTAATGTAGTGGAATCGGGTATCGATATATTTGCTCCTCTCATGGTAAACTGAATTCTTGCTTAATGCAATTGCAGACTGATTATCAATCTTCAGAACTACTTTCTTAAATTCAGTTTTTAACAAATCTGTTAATAGTCGTCCCAGCCACTCTCCTTGACACGCTGCTGCACATGCAGTGATGTACTCTGCTTCACAGGAAGATAATGCAATCACTTTCTGTTTTTGTGAACATCGACTAATCGGACTTGACCCAAGGAAAAATTTTAAACCTGAGGTACTTTTCCTATCATTAGTATTACCAGCTAGATCACTATCTGAGTAACCGATCAGCTTTAAGCTACCTTTTTTCTTCTCATAAACACAATCAAGGTTTAAAGTTTCTTTCACGTACCGTAATACATGCTTAAATGCGGTCATGTACTCCGTTGTGGGCTTTTTCATATATCTACTCACCATGCCAACAGAGAATGTCAAATTCGGGCGCGTGTGCAGTAGATATCTTAACTGCCAACAATATTTCGTCATAAAGTTGTTTCTACATGTGGACTTGTGCTTTCCTTACTCATTTTTAGACGAGGTTCCATCGTAATTTGCGAAGAGTTGCAATCTTTCATGCCACATTTGTCTAAAATCTTTCTTGCATATGTCGACTGATTAAGTGTAATCCTTTGAGAAGTACTTCAATTCCCAA
This sequence comes from Phalaenopsis hybrid cultivar, assembly GCA_002079205.1. Lineage (NCBI taxonomy): Eukaryota > Viridiplantae > Streptophyta > Magnoliopsida > Asparagales > Orchidaceae > Phalaenopsis > Phalaenopsis hybrid cultivar. The sequence goes on from JXCR01143951.1 coordinate 42,190, forward strand.
ATAGTAGCTTAGTAACCCAATGTCACTCATGCTAAACAATTTCTTCATCTGTAATTTGAACTTGTCTATGTCTTGAATACACTCTCCAGTGATGATTAAATCATCCACGTAGACTCCAACAATTAAAATCCTTTTACCTTGATTTCTCATGTACACAACATGCTCTAAAGAACACCTATCAAAACCGAGTGTCCTCAATGATTTGTCCACTTTTGAGTTTCAGGCTCTAGGTGCTTGTCGCAAACCGTGCAATGCTTTGTGCAGTTTTAACACCTTGTGCTCTTCTCCCTTAATTTCAAATCCTGACGGTTGAGTGACATACACTTCCTCTTCCAAATCACCGTTGAGAAAGGCTGACTTCCTATCCATATGATGAACCTCCCATCCTTCATGTGCCGCAATCGAGAGCAGCAAACATACTGTCTCTAGCCGAGCAACAGGGGCGAAAATTTCATCAAAGTTTATGTCTTGTCGTTGAACGTACTCCTTTGCCACTAATCTCGCCTTGTGCTTCACAATTCTGCCTTGAGTGTCATTCTTTAGCTTGTAAACCCATTTGACCTATAGGTTTGTGGCCTTCGGGTAATGGGACGAGCTTCCAGGTTTCATTCCTTCGAATGGAAGAAATTTCCTCCTCCATTGTTTTTCTCCACATCGTGTCTTCCTTAGCTTCTTCGAGAGTTGATGGCTCCTCCTCTTCTAGCAAACACAATCCTGAATATTCTAGTTCTATTGAGAAGGTTTCCTCGTAAAGGCTTTTGATGTCATGCTTACCCCGTGGTCCTTCTAATGAACTCTCATCAGATTTTGTAGGCTGCACTACTTCTGTCGAGGCCGAACCATCAAGAGCATCAAAAGTTGTATCTGGAGTGTGTGGTGTTAATGAATCAGGATCTGAAACAGATGTTCTGGATCTCATGTTCATCACTGGTGAAGCATGCTGGTACTGGTTATCAGTTTGTTCCCATGTCGACTGTGGGAAATCAATACCAGAGTTTCTGATATCAATACCAGAACCGTTGACCGTCTCTTTATCTTCATGATTTGTCGTATCAGATGCGCCTGCTATGGTAAAATAATGTGTTGTAAGAGTTTTCCCTGCTGATCCTGTAGCCGTTACTGGAGATTTACTCCTCCCACTTCTTCTTCTCCTCGAATACTGCATCTCGTGTCACCACAACTCGTCTTGTCATCGGATCAAACATTCGATAGCCTTTCGTGTTCATATCATAACCAATGAACACCTTTTGCTTGCTACGATCGATGTAACTACTTTTACATATGCAAGACAACCGAGAATACAAAAATGATCGACACTTGGCTTGCGGTCATAATATGCTTCATAGTGAGTTTTGCTGACGACGCTCTTTGTTGGTGCTCTATTTAAGATATATAAGGCAGTTGATACCGCTTCTCCCCAAAGTTTGCCCGGGGCTCCCATACTTTTCAACAAGCTCCTTGTCATGCTGACCACCGTTTGATTTCTTCGTTCAACAACTCCGTTCTACTGAGGAGAATAAGGCGTCGTGAGATAATGCTTAATTCCTAACAGCTCACAGTAAGTCTTGAACTCGCCGCCACGAACCGTGCACAAAGCTTTCAGCTTACTGTTTTTCTCCATTTCAGCTGCAGTTTTGACCTTCTTAAATGACTCAAATGCTTCATCTTTGTCTCGGATCGGCACCTGCCACATAAATCTTGTACATTCGTCAACCAACAACAAGAAATATCGCCTCCCTCCTTGAGTAGCAAGGGTAATTGGGCCGCACAAATCTCCATGCCACAGTTGAAGAGGTGATTCTGCTCGGAATTTTGCCACTGCTGGAAAAGGATTTCGGTGTTGTTTTCCAATCAAACAACCATCACAGATGCGGTCCTCATGCTCAATTTTGGGCAAGTCGTGCACCATCTTTTTCTGACTTAGAAACTTCAAAGCATGAAAATTCACATGCCCATATCTTGCATGCCATTGCCATGCTTCTTCTTTGCTCTTAGCCAGAAGGCATTCGGAGAGAGCTGGTGCTATGTTAAACATATATAATCGGTTGCTTGACCAGTTCATTTTTGCTAGTAGCCTATGTGATCCGTCCAAAATAATCATAACACCTCCTTCAACCTCAACTTTGCATCCATTCTCATCTAACTGCTCAAGACTTATTATGTTGCTCTTCAACACCGGGATGTAGTAGATATTAGTAAGTATTCGATGTTCACCTGTGAAACCTTCAAACAAAACCAAACATCTTCCTTGGATTTCAACAGTCGAGCCATCCCCAAATTTGACCGACCCTTTAATTGTCGTGTCAATTTCAACAAATTTTTCGATACAACCGGCCATGTGGTTACTTGCACCGGTATCTAATTACCAAGTCTTCTCTCGGGTGTTTTTAAACTTTGACACCACCTTGTTTAATGCTATAACACCTGCTCGTTCTGTATTGCGTGGCTGAGAACACAAGTTTCTGTCATCAATAGTGCTGGTTCATCTTCGATTTGCGCTGTAACAAGGTTTGCTTTTTCTCTTCGGTTTGGTTTGAGACACTCTTTTGCAAAATGATCATATTCATTACAATTGAAACACTTAACCTTAGATTTGTCAAAGTTACGTGGCTTTCGGTCTTCACCTCGACCTCCACTATATCCACGCCCACGACCACGTCCTCTCCCGTGACGTCCTCCTTTTTTTATTGTTGTTGGAACCTTCATCTTTTTTTGCCTTTGGGATTCTTGCCTCCCACTCGGCCAGGGTAAGGAGTAACTGTTCTCCACTACCCTTTGAGTGCAGTCGCCCTTTAAGCCCTTCTTCGAAGGTTCTGAGACGACCTATCGCCTCCGATACCGGCATCTTCTCAGTATCGTCAAATTGCTCAATTGTTCCAATAATTTGGAGAAATCTATCTGGAACTGCACTGAACAATTTTTCAACAACTTCGCTGTCGTCAAACTTTGTGCCCAGTGAGCGGATCTCACCCACCAGCATGGTAAGCTTCATGGAAAATTCTTTTATTGTCTCTGAATCCTCCATGTGTAACTTGTTCAGTTGTCGTTTTAACATCTGTATGCGTGCCTTCTTAACTCGATCTTCACCGACTCGCATCTCCCTGAGTGCGTCCCAAGCCTCCTTTGTCGTCTCTTTCTCCGCGATTACCATCATCACGTCATCCGACACGACTTGAGAAATGGCTACCATGGTGCCTTGATCTTTGTCATCGTCTTTTTCGTCACCTTCAATCACTGACCATACTCCTAGTGAAAGCAAGATTATCTTCATCTTGACAGCCCATATGCTGTAGTTCGTTTCATTTAACGTTGGAAATTGGATCGCGATTGAAGCTCCTCTTGTCGTTGGTTTGATGACAGCAAGTGTCTTAGATGAATCTCCATTCTTTCAGGTCATTTCTTTGACAACTTCGCTCTGATACTAAATGTAGGTTTTCAAAGCCAAACTTTAAACGCCAACAAAAATGGAAGAATTTTTTAGTACTTAACACCCATTACATTTTCTGGTTTTCTATATATAAGCAAATACAAATTATAACCGAACAATAATTACACATCACATTTTTCTGAATATAAAAACTAACTAACCACTTAATGATTTTTATAACCGCCTAATTCACATGAAAAATGAGCAAAAAAAACATAAATAATTTCTAGAGACAACTAGATTAACTCAACATTATCAACCTCTATTTTTAGATAATAGATCATTATATAGGTTAGTATGGACTCTTTCTTTTCCCCACCCATTAGTTTTTCATTTTCGAAACTCGGCACCTTATAAAGCTCTCTTTTTTTTTTCTTTTTAGGGGGTGGTGTTATAATTTAAATTGGGGATCAGATTTGTGTTTTATTCTTTTTTTTATTAGTTTTTGGTTTTCAAAATTTGTTTCTGCATAATTTTAATTAATTTTCAAAGTGTAGGTGAATGTTTTCACAAATGTTATGCTTCAAAAAGTAAATATATCTTATTTAGATATATATATTGTTTTAAGCTAAATTATAAATAAAATTTAGATAAAAAACAAAAAAAAGTTCTCATAGTGGCTCTAAGCTTTTAATAAAATTTTTTTTGTCTAAAAGTTTTTCTTTCAAATTAAAATATAAATAAAAAAGGGAATTTATTCTTAAAATTCGAAATCATTAATGAGTATTCACTGAAGATGACAATTTTAATTATTTTAGGGGCAATTAAAAGGATATATGCTTTGCATGACAATTTTGTTGACCAAGCACCCCAACATTAATAATGGAGAGAATATACGCCAAGTAAAGAAATGTGGTGACTTTTATTCCAGAAATAAATTGTTATTAAAAAAGATTTGATAGCTATTATATATATATATTTTTATTTTGAAATAATTATTTGTGATGTAGACATAATATAAAAATGATCACAAATGGCACTAAGTTTCTTATAGAAATCAACAATGATATTTTTGTTTGGGTGTCAACTTCAATTATTTTAAGGATAATTGAAATGATTTAAGCTTCTGTCATAAAGATTGTGTTTGTGTTTGATTAATTTGATGTTAATTTTGTTGATTAGGGTTAGAGTGGGCACCACTTCTTTAGCAGTAGCGAGAAAATTTTGGGGCATTTTATAAGTTTAAGAAAAGAAAAGGGATTACTATCATTCGAGACAATTTTTCTTTTAAAATTAAGAGACTTTTAAACTTCAGTTCTGGCACTACGCTCCCACTTATTTTGCATGTGCGTATATTGTCACGAGACTTTGAGTCAGTCTGCTACGTTTTAACATTGTATTATGTGAACTATGTTACCAAACTTTTTGCCACATTATTATCATTTACACACTACAATTTTTATGTATTTATATACAGTAAAAAAAAATTGAACAGCACAATTTACAGGTTTTAGTAGTTCTTATAAAATATGTTACTTTATCTGCAGTGCTTCTAAAAGCGCTGCAAACATACTGTTGTTACTTAGTGTAACTGCACTTTTGCAAACGATGTGGAGGGGTTTTCATAGTGGTGTCCGTGAAAGCACTTATAAGCACTGCAAAGTTTTAGAAGTATTAGCACTTCTAAGTCCTACTAAAATATAAACAAAAAACACTTCATATTTATGAATGTTGTACCGCTGTGATGCTTCAATAGCTATCAACACGTAAAGATGCTACTAAAACACATTAAAAACACTTCAAACTTACGAATGTTGCAGCGCTTATAAGTGCTGCAATTATGTATAACTTCTTAGCATAATTATTTTATTTTGATTATTTTTACACACATGTTACAATAAAAAATAGTGCAATGAATAAATGTAATATAAGTAAAAAATATTCAATCAACTATCTGGCTAAAAGTTCACGTTGGTATCATTGACTACAAGGCATACAAGCTCAAGGACACAAGGCCAAGCTCAAGGACACTTTCTAATTTAAGCATCCGAATCCTAGAAAGTTGTAGGCACAAACTTTCACATCACTTTTGAATAAACAAAAACTTCGCATCAATATCTATGCATTAGTTGAATAGCTCATTCAGACAACAAATGAATATTTAAGCTTAATGATCAAGGGTTATAACATCACAATTTGCAATAAATATACAATATATTATGACATATACGCACTTTGATTAACCCAAGTTGAATAAAATTATATCATATTAAATAAAAATCAAATTGTATGAATAATAAAAATTGACAACCACAATGCTTTGAGTAAACATGGCAACAAAATGACAATATTTTAGATATTGCTCGTCTTTATGTATGATATTATCAAACATAACAACAATTTTACAAATACTCTTTCAGGTCCAATTTTGCTTTGACATTATCTTTTGTTTTACCTTTGAAATCCAACACAATATTGAAGATATTATCAATAAAAAACTTCTCAATATGCATAACATTGAGAGTTTGTTTTATGAGTTTTTTCCAGTATAGAAGATCCCATAAAATACCCTACTTCATCAAGTTTTGTGTACAACCAAAATCTAGAAGAAGTTTTGAAGCTGTTTCAGGTCTCTCAGTGATCTTTGACACTTTACTAATCATCTACAATAAATCAGCTTCAGATATCCTTGCGGTGGACTTGATCTTTCAACTATATTTTTGAAAAAATGCATCTTTAATTCTTCTGAATGATTGATTGCAGGATAGAAACCATTGATAGTAATTGAATTGTGAATTTTTTCTTATATGGTTCAAATTGAATGCCTTGGACATATTCATGCAATAAAGGAAAAGGCAATTCCCAGCCGTGCGTTAACCAAATAACATTGCTTATGTTGTGAAATCACTAAACATCCATAGAAGAGTAGCTTTCCGCTGAAAATTCTATTTTGTAGTTATATCATAAGTCGACATACCTGTTCTCACAATATTTGAAGCTCATCTATTAGGGGCAGTAAGTAGACATCAATTTTACCTTTTGGGCGTGTGGACCTAGTATGTTCATTGTCAAAAACAAGAATAACACGTGCATACACATATCAGGTGGAAAATTATATGGTGTGTGTCGGTTGCCAAATTGAGAAAATATATTCAATTTAATACATATATAGTTTTGAAAAATAATATTTTATTTTGAAAATATGAGGCAAATTGATCCCACATAGACGATATTTTAGATAAACGAGCACAACATCCCAAGCGATGCATCTATCCCGAGGAATAAACACATTACTTACTAATGAGACTCGATTAAATAAACTAAAGAATTTATGACATCCATTTTAGTATGTGAAACCAATTATGTTGACAAAAAAAATTTCTCCTATATAATATGAAAGATTAGATAGGGTTTACATGGTTCAAAGTGAATGGCTTGGACATATTCATGCAATAAGGAAAAGACAATTTCCCAGCTATGTTATAACCGGATAACATTGCTTATGTCGTGAAATCGCTAAACATCCATAGAAGAGTAGCTTTAAGCAGAACATTCTATTTTGCAGCTATATCATAAGTCGACACACTTGTTTCACACAATATTTGAAGCTCATCTATTAGGGGTAGTAAGTAGACATCAATTTTACTTTTTGAGCATGTGGACCTAGTATGTTCATTGACAAAAATAAGAATAGCACGTGCATACACATATCAGGTGGAAAATTATATGGTGTGTGTCGGTCGCCAAATTGAGAAAATATATTTAATTTAATACATATATAGTTCTGCAAAATAATATTTTATTTTGAAAATATGAGACAAATCGATCCCACATAGATGATAGTTTAGATAAACGAGCACAACATCCCAAGCGATGCATTTATCTTAGGAATAGATACATTACTTACTAATGAAGCTCCATTAAATAAACTAAAGAATTTATGACATCCGTTTTAGTCTTGTGAAACCCTTTATGTTGACCGAAAAATTTTCTCTATATAACATGAAAGACTATGTAGGGTTTATATTAAGCTGAGTTCTAAAGTTTCATATAAGAGCAAACCCTTATAGTTAATTACATCATAAAAAACCAAAGCCACCTAAAAAAAACTCTTAATTTAGATAAGAAAATATTGTCTTCGAGAATTTTAAATTTTATGACTTTCATAGTCGCATTAAGGATTTTTAAATGGGAAAAGGTCAAGTTTGGAACATTCATTATGGAATTCAAGGGGCGAAAACTAGGGGTTGGCGTAAATTATGAAGAGAATCTCAGTGACTTTCCAAGTTATCCTATGAATTAGCTTCAATTTTGAGGAAATATTATTAAATATTTTCGGCACCCATTTAGGAGTCCTGTGAAAGCTGTCGGTCGCCTGAATCGGAATCCCGTCGCCTGCTTTAGAGGGGCATTTAATTTATATATATATATATATATATATNTTCAAATAAAAAAGCACTACACCTAAAGCTACGTGTCTATCTCGAAAGATAAACACATGACTTATTAGTGAGACTCAATCAAATAAACTAAGAAATGTATGATGACAATGACTTTATATATGCTTATAAAAATAAGAATTTGATATCACTGCTAGAAGATTTAAATCCCCGGCAACGACGCCAAAAACTTGACAGCATCTTTATATATGCTTAAAAATTCAAGAGTTTGATACCGCTGCTAGAAGATTTAAATCCCCGACAACGGCGCCAAAAACTTGATGTGACTATTTATATTCAAGAATTTATGAACGCAGATTTATATTTTTATAATGATTTTGTAAAGTCACAATTTTAAACGCAAGTATATGTATCACTCAAGTAATACAAGGCTCTAGTGGAGTCCCGTTTATCAGTCCCACAGGGAAGCGAGGTAAGAGGTCCTTAGTCAAATCCTAGTCTACTAAAATGTCATTAGTAATTTTAATAGTCATTAGTTTGAAATGTCGATTAAAATGATGTTTTTTCTAGAAACTAATCCTAAATACAAGTGTTAAATGTAAAGATAGTAACTATAACTAAATGCAAATATTAATTCTAAAGATAACCCTTTTTGGCCATAACTAAATGCAAATATTAATTCTAAAGATAACCCTTTTTGGATGAATTGGTTTGGAGAATTATACTAAAAATTTCTATTCTTATGTAATGAATTAGGTAATGTAAAGGAATGAGATGCATTAAATAAATTGCAAATATTAATTCTAAAGATAACCCTTTTTGGATGAATTGGTTTGGAGAATTTTGAGATACAAAACTACTATTCTTATGTAATGAATTGGATAATGTAAAGGAATGAGATGCATTAAATATCTACTATTCTTATGTAATGAATTGTAGATAAGTAAAGGAATAAGATGCATTAAATATTGTATGTGCCAATAGGAGCAATCCTATTCTTTACCCTTTGGTCCAAGCATAAAGAACATTGGCTTATCCTATGCTTATTTACTAAATCTGTGGCTAGGCTGGGAGGATACCGACTCTCACTTCGGAGCTCCCACGTTCCCCTCGCCCGATTCTGTGGCTAGGCTGGGAGGATACCGGCTCTCACTTCGGAGCTCCCACGTTCCCCTCACCTGTTTACTGAATTTGTGGCTAGGCTGGGAGGATACCGGCTCTCACTTCGGAGCTCCCACGTTCCCCTCACCTGAGTGCTAACATCTACACATCAGTACCCAAACGATAGGACTGAATTGGGGATTTTAGTCTGTCACTGAGGCTAGGCTGGGAGGATACCGGCTCTCACTTCGGAGCTCCCACGTTCCCCTCACCTGAGGGCTCGTAGCTAGGCTGGGAGGATACCGGCTCTCACTTCGGAGCTCCCACGTTCCCCTTGCCTGAGGGCTGACTAGGCTGGGAGGATACCGGCTCTCACTTCGGAGCTCCCATGTTCCCCTCGCCTGAGGGCTATTAGGCTGGGAGGATACCGGCTCTCACTTCGGAGCTCCCACGTTCCCCTCGCCTGAGGGCTAAAAGCTGGGAGGATACCGGCTCTCACTTCGGAGCTCCCACGTTCCCCTCACCTGAGGGCTAACATGTCTGGGAGGATACCGGCTCTCACTTCGGAGCTCCCACGTTCCCCTCACCTGAGGGCTAACATCCTGCTTCAGTACTCAAACAATATGACCGAATTGAGGATTTTAGTCTGTCACCCTAAAATATCCAATTCTACACCCATCAAAGTATATTTCCTTTTTTATTTGCACTCAACTCCCATGAACTTAACCATCCATGGAATTTGAATGTGCTTTCACTTTGTTGAGAATTACACCGCCCTTTCGGATCAATGAAATTATAATAAATTTTAACACTACAACAGACCTTTATTGTAATGTAAATAATGTGCAAGTAAAATCCATCACATTTATAATTAAATCCGCTTCTAACATGCATCACAAAATCCTAAACATGAATTCTACTTATTACAAAAGAAAATTAAAAATGAAAACAATAATATAATCTTCTCATACCATTATTTCCAAACAAGAAGAGAGAGTAAGGGAAGCCCATCACAAATAGTATAATCTTCTCATACCATTATTTCCAAACAAGAAGAAAGAGTAAGAAAAACACATCACAAAGCACGAAGAAAACACAACGAAAAAACTTCATTTCATCAAAGCAAATCCACTAGATAAGTGTTTACAAAACTATAAGATAATGAAGAACACAATACTTAGCTTTTTCCCTTTGAATGAAAGAAGAGAATCTCTCCCACAAAATCTCCCGCTGATCCATGCAATGCTAGAACATCTCCTTACAAATTCTCTCAAAATCTCCTCTCCAATCTCTCCAAAAGGGTAGAAAACTACATTTCTACTCCTATTATAAAAACCCTAAAATTTCTCCACACTTTTCCTAACATTCCTCTCATACATATCCCTTTTTTCTAACTTAAATTCATTCTTTTAAAGTTTAGGGATGAAGTTTGAAGAGTTGCCACAAGAACCCTTTCAACAAGCGTCCAAATACGTTGAATTTCGGCCCATAACCGCCAAAAGTCGGTCCATAGTCCTCTCGGGCGTCGTCGGCGGGCTTGAGGGCGCCGTCGGTGGGCTCGAGGGCGCCGCCAGTGAGCTTTTCTGTCACTTTTTGGTTGTCTTGGGTAAATCTCGCCGTTGACACCGTTTTGGCGCCTTTGGCGAGCAGACTATGCAGCTCCACCGTTTCGCTCCGTTTTAGCTCTAATTCGCCCCATTTCAGTTGCATTGTGTTCCTAACAGATAGCCCTACAAAATAAGCATGAAAACAACCTTCCTCTAAAGTGTAATATCATTCAAAAATATGCACGAAGTGTAAAAGAGATTAATCATCGAAAGACTTATCGAAAGGTGACAGGACAAAATTTTGTTTCTTGCTCGTTTTTGCTCCAATTTGCACCGTTTTTGCATCTTTTTGCTCCAACGATCATAATTCATCATACCTGCAACAAAACATCAAAAATACCCTTTTTTAAAGTGTAATATAATAAAAAATAGTGTAAAATAGGTATGAAAATCTCAACATATTTTCCTTTTGTCATATGACATCTGTTTGGTCTACGAAACCATTTTATTATAACCCGACAAGTTCCCATATTTAATATGAAAAATTCAATAGTGTTTATATTAAGCTGGGTTCGTTAAATTTTCCAATAAAGGCAAGCTCTTATAGTTAATCACATCTTAGATAACTGAAGTCATCTAAAAAACTCTCAATAAAAATTAAGAGATAATATCTTCAAGAATTTTAAAGGATAGGGCTTTCAAAGAGATCAGACAAAGAGGTGTGAAAGGGGAATGACTCAAATTTGGAACAATTTATTTTTTGAATCCAAAGAAAAATGAACTATGAGATGTCATAGATCCTGAGGAGAACTTCGGGGACTTCCCAAACTATCCTAAGGTTCAGCTTCAGTTTCAAAAAGAAATTATGTGTGTCATCCTGCTAATTTTATTAATTAGGGCTGACATTCGTGTGAAATGATCACACAAATAGCTTGGAGAATGTGAGGATTTAGGTCTTAACGAATGACAACCTGAAGTCCTAAAATGAGTTAGGGCTTATATTGTATAGCAGGGCTATAAAAAGCCCTAAAATAATTTGAGGATTTATGTCGCACTAGGCGGGCAACCTAGAAATCCTATGGCTTGTTGTTTAGTTCTAAAAAAAGATATGATATTATAGATATACTTGCTATTGTATAAAGTCATCCGCAGAGTTAGCTCCAAGCTCCCTTGTCATAGCAAGTTTAAGTTTTCTAATGTTTCAAGTTTGGATGTCAAATCAAATGTCTCCTAAGGATATGGTTATTTAAATATCATGGAGGATGTTGAAGTTGATTCGAGCGACACCGGTTAGAATCCCACGGTTCCCTCATTCTAACACCACAATTTTCTTCGGATTCACTTAGTCCAAATAAATTTATTAAACTCAACTTGATGAGTTCCATACTTTCATTTAGACCATGAAAAGTCTCAGGTTACATTCTTCGAGAGACTCCCGATCATCCGATAGAGACATTTTACTTTCGTTAAAATTTTTGTTTTGTTGTTTTGTTTGTGATTAAATTTTTGAGTAGTCTTATATTTTGACTGTTGCGGTGGTGAATTTTATCTTATTTTGATTTCTTAATTTTGATTTTGGTTTCAGTTTTGTGGCTAATCTAAAAGTTTCAGTTTTGACATGCAGGATGACCTTTGTTATTTAACATGAAAATTTACAAGTATGAAATGAGAGGCACAAAAAGGTAAATAACAGTAAAGTGCAATGCAATAACTTAAAAGCATACCTGTCGATTCTTCCCGTTTCTCCACCTGAAAGGCCAGTACTTGCAAAACATATATATAATTTTACAGGAATTAAAACATGCTTGTAGAGAAAGCCAAGAGTATGGTATAAGGTGTGTCTACTAGATCCTATGTCATATCTTAGTAGGTCCAATTTATTCTTCTATGGGGATAATCCCATCAAACAAATCATAATATGTCCAAGTGTCCTCCGAGATTCCTAAAGGATCATGAAAATGTCCTGGGTAATACCCTAGACATTTCATAGTTCCTCGAATCGTCTCAAGTTCATTTCAGTCTTATTATGTTTGTTATATGGTTCACCTAATTCATACCCATATGTTCAACGAATCTTGATGTTTTGATTATCACTTTAAGTGGGGTAATTATCACTTAATGTTTCACTCACGAATTATACGGGTAAAGGCCTTTTAGAGGCAATTTGGCTTAATTAAGGGACTGAGCTGGTTTGATTTTCAAAGATGAGCTTGTAGTGTTTTAAAAAAGTNGTTGTCTTGGGTAAATCTCGCCGTCGGCACCGTTTTGGCGCCTTCGGCGAGCAGACTGCGCAGCTCCACCGTTTCGCTCCGTTTCGCTCCGTTTTAGCTCTGATTCGCCCCATTTCAGTTGCGTTGTGTTCCTAACAGATATCCCTACAAAATAAGCATGAAAAAATTTTTCCTCTAAAGTGTAATATCATTCAAAAATATACACGAAGTGTAAAAGAGATTAAGCATCGAAAGACTTATCGAAAGGTGACAGGGCAAAATTTCATTTCTTGCTTTGCACCGTTTTTGCATCTTTTTGCTCCAAGGATCATAATTTATCATACCTGCAACAAAACATCAAAAATACCCTTTTTTAAAGTGAAATATCATCAAAAATAGTGTAAAATAGGTATGAAAATCTCAACATATTTTCCTTTGGTCAATATGACATCTGTTTGGTCTGCGAAACCATTTTATTATAACCCGACAAGTTCCCATATTTAATATGAAAAATTCAATAGTGTTTATATTAAGATGGGTTTGTTAAATTTTCCAATAAAGGCAAGCTCTTATAGTTAATCATATCTTAGATAACTGAAGTCATCTAAAAAACTCTCAATAAAAATCAAGAGATAATATCTTCAAGAATTTCAAAGGATAGGGCTTTCAAAGAGATCAGACAAAGAGGTGTGAAATGGGAATGACTCAAATTTGGAACATTTTATTTTTTGATTCCAAAGAAAAAAGAACTATGAGATGTCATAGATCCTGAGGAGAACCTCGGTGGCTTCCCAAACTATCCTAAGGTTCAGCTTCAGTTTCAAAAAAAAATTATGTGTGTCATCCTGCTAATTTTATTAATTAGGGCTGACATTCGTGTGAAACGATCACACAAATAGCTTGGAGAATGTGAGAATTTAGGTCTTAACGAATGACAACCTAAAATCCTAAAATGAGTTAGGGCTTATATTGTATAGCAGGGCTATAAAAAGCCCTAAAATAATTTGAGGATTTATGTCGCAGTAGGCGGACAACCTAGAAATCCTATGGCTTGTTGTTTAGTTCTAAAAAAAGATATGATATTGTAGATATACTTGCTATTGTATAAAGTCATCCGCAGAGTTAGCTCCAAGCTCCCTTGTCATAGCAAGTTTAAGTTTTCTAATGTTTCAAGTCTGGATGTCAAATCAAATGTCTCCTAAGGATATGGTTATTTAAATATCATGGGGGATGTTGAAGTTGATTAGAGCGACACCGGTTAGAATCCCACGATTCCCTCATTCTGACACCACTATTTTCTTCGGATTCACTCAGTCCAAATTAATTTATTAAACTCAACTTGATGAGTTCCATACTTTCATTTAGACCATGAAAAGTCTCAGGTTACATTCTCCGAGAGACTCCCGATCATCCGATAGAGACATTTTACTTTAGTTAAAATTTTTGTTTTGTTGTTTTGTTTGTGATTAAATTTTTTAGTAGTCTTATATTTTGACTGTTGCGGTGGTGAATTTTATCTTGTTTTGATTTCTTAATTTTGATTTTGGTTTCAGTTTTGTGGCTAATCTAAAAGTTTCAGTTTTGACATGCAGGATGACCTTTGTTATTTAACATGAAAATTTACAAGTATGAAATGAGAGGCACAAAAAGGTAAATAACAGTAAAGTGCAATGCAATAACTTAAAAGCATACCTGTCGATTCTTCCCGTTTCTCCACCTGAAAGGCCAGTACTTGCAAAACATATATATAATTTTGCAGGAATTAAAACATGCTTGTAGGGAAAGCCAAGAGTACTGTATAAGGTGTGTCTACTAGATCCTATGTCATATCTTGGTAGGTCCAATTTATTCTTCTATGGGGATAATCTCATCAAACAAATCATAATATGTCCAAGTGTCCTCCGAGATTCCTAAAGGATCATGAAAAGGTCCTGGGTAATACCCTAGACATTTCATAGTTCCTCGAATCGTCTCAAGTTCGTTTCAGTCTTATTATGTTTGTTATATGGTTCACCCAATTCATACCCATATGTTCAACGAACCTTGATGTTTTGATTATCACTTTAAGTGGGGTAATTATCACTTAATGTTTCACTCACAAATTATACGGGTAAAGGCCTTTTAGGGGCAATTTGGCTTAATTAAGGGACTGAGCTGGTTTGATTTTCAAAGATGAGCTTGTAGTGTTTTAAAAAAGTTTCAAATTAATTATAGGTAATTTTCTAAACCTCATTCGACAAAATTTTGATTAATCCAAGTTTACTACTAAACACGTAAAACTTAATGGGTAAATTTGTAATTTTTAGGCAAATTTAAATATTTATATTTTTAACCGTTGACTAGAATCATAAATCATTTTAAAAACATTAATTGGCATTTTAAATTTGTGGGTTATGATATTTCAAAGTCAAACACCAACCTCAACATCTTTATATTTAATTGATATTCCAAATTTCATCAATTTGAGAAATTACAAATTTATCCTTAATAAGAACAGAGTGAGATTGATTGTACCATTTATCTCTTTCATCTTTCAATCATCAAGACATGTCAATTAAGATCATTTAATACCCATTTACACTTNTTTAATAAGAACAGAGTGAGATTGATTGCTACCATTTATCTCTTTCATCTTTCAATCATCAAGACATGTCAATTAAGATCATTTAATACCCATTTACACTTTGGTTAAGCCAAAATATTAATTAAGACTTAAATTCCAAAATTACCATTTCGCTCTTAGGGCCTTAACACAACTTAAACACACATGACTTAAAAATTTATATGCTACCCCACTCATGAGATAACTAAAACATCAGAGGATAAAATATGTTTTTTTATAAATTTATTAAATTTATAATTATTTAAATGCAAAAAAAAAGATTTTTAATGAAATTCAATAACTCAACCAAACTAGACCTATATNCCTTACGGCCTTAACACCCCATAATTCATTAACTTAAACACACATGACTTTAAAATTCTTATGCTACCCCACTCATGGGATAACTAAAACATCAGAGGATAAAATATGTTTTTTAATAAATTTATTTAATTTTATAATTATTTAAATGCAAAAAAAAAGATTTTTAATGAAATTCAATAACTCAACCAAACTAGACCTATATCCTTAAGAAAATTACTAGAAGTTCAGCTCAGTTAGAGGACCACTTGAGCCAATTTCCATGATTTTTAGATGTTTAATGTAATTACTAGAATTATTTATTTGTTTTGAGTAATAATTATATATAAAATATTATTTGATTGGAAAATTGAATTTTATATTTTTTCTTAAATCTTTTTGAGTATATCAAATCTAGAGAAATAAATTTCATATTCTTATGGTTTATATTATAATTATTAAAATTATTTCAGTGGAAAATGAAAGAAAATTCATTTTAAGCCTTTAAAAATTAATATCTTGACTTAGGAAATTACAAAAATTATTTTAATTGATACCAAGTGATTAGGAAGCCAAATGTGACATTTTAATGTGTTTTTATAATTTTAAAATTTTAATGACTTTTAACTAATATTTATTTATTTAATTATTTAAAAATGGATTAAAAATGAAATATTTATTTTAATTCCACTTTTATTTTTTTAGATTTCTCTGGTCATAAGGAGCTCCCAAAACCAATTTGGTGATTTTTTGAGTTGTATGTTAATTATTATAATTATTTTAGTGCCAAAAATATAATTTTGACTTAATTAATCCATTTTAGTGGTCAAATTAATTCCAATTGACTTGAAATTTTTATGNCTTCTCTGGTCATAAGGAGCTCCCAAAACCAATTTGGTGATTTTTTGAGTTGTATTTTAATTATTATAATTATTTTAGTGCAAAAAATATAATTTTGACTTAATTAATCCATTTTAGTGGTCAAATTAATTCCAATTGACTTGAAATTTTTATGAAGAGCCCCTCTGATATTAATTTATAGTAGAGAATAATTTCTATGCCATTTATTTGTATAACTTGTCCAATTTAATTACATTTTATTTTTAGGGTTTAAAGAAAATTAGGGTTATTTTTAATGAGTTAAACAAAGTTTATATTTTTCCTAAGGTCCTCTAACCACAATGAACCAACCAAAANATGATATTAAATTATAGTAGAGAATAATTTGTATGCCATTTATTTGTATAACTTGTCCAATTTAATTACATTTTATTTTTAGGGTCTAAAGAAAATTAAGGTTATTTTTAATGAGTTAAACAAAGTTTATATTTTTCCTAAGGTCCTCTAACCACAATGAACCAACCAAAATAAGTTTTGTATTTTTTAATGAATATTTTATGTGATATATTTATTGTACCAAAACAAACATGATCTGCCTGAAAAATAGAGATCTCTACCTAGAGACACCCCTTGACCTTGGAAAAATCAGGAAAGATCCCTCTTGATAGAGAGATCAAAAGCCCCAAAAATCAATTCATGGTGAAATTTCTATGCAAATGGAGAATCCAAATAAGAAATACACTATTTAATTAATTAAAAATTACACATGCATTAAACAGACATGAAACTATTTCCACATGGTTCTCCTCTGTTCACTGAGGATGAGGATATTTTTATTTTATTTTTGTAAATTTTCNATATTTCCACATGGTTCTCCTCTGTTCACTGAGGATGAGGGTATTTTTATTTTATTTTTGTAAATTTTCTACACAAAGATATGAATTTTTGACGTTCTAGTCATTTAAACAAATCAGAAAAAGACCTATTTATCTACTTGTCCAGCTCAACCTGCGGCGGCTCCAAAAATACACGCGGCGCTCTGCCATTTGGTGCTGTCAGCCACTTCAATGCCATGTGTTCCGCTATCACGTACCATCTCCTCACCCAATGCAATCTAGGGCATTCATTCGATACACGCGAAAATGGACGACATCTGTTCATCATCCCCGATCTCCTTAGCTCGAGAGCCGTTAAACTTCAAACCTTAAGATCTCTCTCGATACTCATCCAAATCAAGTGTGGTTTGTTNCACTTCAATGCCATGTGTTCCGCTATCACGTACCATCTCCTCACCGAATGCAATCTAGGGCATTCATTCGATACATGCGAAAATGGACGACATCTGTTCATCATCCCCGATCTCCATAGCTCGAGAGCCGTTAAACTTCAAACCTTAAGATCTCTCTCGATACTCATCCAAATCAAGTGTGGTTTGTCTTTATAGACGCCTCCAGACTAGGAGAACACATCCATATGGTTAATCAAGTCTTAAATTGAGTTTATGAGCATGGATAATTAAAATAGACTTGGTTTAAAGGGAGTGTTCAATACCTTTGCTCAATAGGTGTGGCCTCGATTGGGTGCTTCAAAAAGCTTGAGTTGAGTCTAGAGAGCTCCAATATGAAGCCTTAAACTGTGGTGAATTGTTGGTACGATTTTCAACCAAGGCCAATTTTGCGTGTTAATCAAAGTTTATGCTAGGATGGTCTCATGATGGGGCTTTTATGAGGGATCTTTTTCTTTCACTTAGGGGATGGTGTGGGTGCAATTGATTTGACTTTGGTGCATTGTGGAGCTGTGGGGGATTATGTCCTGGTTCGGGCTGATTTTTTAGCTCCAAAATTGAGCTCAAGCAGCGGGTTTGATGGTTGGAAGATGGTTGTATTGAAATCAAGAGGTCTTGGAGAAGCTCTGGGAACAATTTTTTTAGGGTCTCCCCAATGAAGTTTAAATAACTCCTCCCTTGATCGTGAAAAGGGAATTTAAGTAGGAGGGGCCATGGTTGCTCTAAAGCCAAGATGAGGTGGCTTGGATGTTGCTAAGATGAAAGACAAAAAGGCTCTAATGGCCAATTGGATTGGTGCCACCTAGATGGGTTTAATTTTGGGTTTTAGCCCAGGTGAGGATCTTGGATTTGGGTTTTCCGGCAGCCAAGGTGGCTGACTGACCAGGCTTAGGTCACCATCCCATTAAGGATGATCAGTGGTGGGAAAATGTGAAGCCAATTGGGTTTGTGCTTGGGTAAGGGTGATTAATTGAAGTGAAAATGAATATTGGGCTAGGTTGGGTCAACCATGGGTCTAGACACATTGGAATGGGCTTGGGTGGTTACTCATGGATGAACAAGATCATGTGAGCCAGCTAAAATGGTGTGGAGAAGTCCCCATCCATTGTATTTGGTTAAACATGGATTAGAGTGTATCATTAAGAGGGTTAAAAACTTCTTAAGGGAGCTTGAAAGTGGCTCCTCCTTTTGTCATTAATAGCTTGCTGAGGTGGCAAAGGCTCATATGACTCACCTATGACTCGGAGATGGCTTCATGTCTTATCCTTGGCTTGGTCAAATTGCATGAGTAAAGATTTTTGAATTTATGGGGTATTTTTGTGGAGTTTATCATAAGGCTTGATTTGGAATGATTTGATCATGGATTTAGAACTTATTGAATGATTTTTATAAAATGGATGATGAGGAGAAAAATTGTCACGTGGGCTTTGGATTTGATCTTTTGGAATTAAATGTGGTGGGCTTGGGCTTTTAAAATTGGGGGTGAATTTGGGATAAAATTTGGATCAATTAAATGTTTAAATTGGTGTAGTGTAATTTCATAAAGAGTTTCTAAACGATTTCAAGTGAGTTTGAGCTGAATTAGAAGGTCAATTTGGTGGAATTTGGACATAGAGTAAATTTGGGGATTTTGGGTTAGACTTGGGTTNAGGTACGATTTTCAACCAAGGCCAATTTTGCGTGTTATGGGGGATTATGTCCTGGTTCGGGCTGATTTTTTAGCTCCAAAATTGAGCTCAAGCAGCGGGTTTGACGGTTGGAAGATGGTTGTATTGAACTCAAGAGGTCTTGGAGAAGCTCTGGGAACAATTTGTCAGGGTCTCCCCAATGAAGTTTAAACAACTCCTCCCTTGATCGTGAAAAGGGCATTTAAGTAGGAGGGGCCATGGTTGCTCTTAAGCCAAGATGAGGTGGCTTGGATGTTGCTAAGATGGAAGACAAAAAGGCTCTAATGGCCGATTGGATTGGTGCCACCTAGATGGGTTTAATTTTGGGTTTTAGCCCAGGTGAGGATCTTGGATTTGGGTTTTCCGGCAGCCAAGGTGGCTGACTGACCAGGCTTAGGTCACCATCCCATTAAGGATGATCAGTGGTGGGAAAACGTGAAGCCAATTAGGTTTGTGCTTGGGTAAGGGTGATTAATTGAAGTGAAAATGAATATTGGGCTAGGTTGGATCAACCATGGGTCTAGCCACATTGGAATGGGCTTGGGTGGTTACCCATGGATGAACAAGATCATGTGAGCCAGCTAAATTGGTGTGGAGAAGTCCACATCCATTGTATTTGGTTAAACATGGATTAGAGTGTATCATTAAGAGGGTTAAAAATTTTTTAAGGGAGCTTTAAAGTGGCTCATCCTTTTGTCATTAATAGCTTGCTGAGGTGGGAAAGGCTCATATGACTCACTTATGGCTCGGAGATGGCTTCATGGCTTATCCTTGGCTTGGTCAAATTGCATGAGTAAAGATTTTTGAATTTATGGGGTATTTTTGTGGAGTTTATCATAAGGCTTGATTTGGAATGATTTGATCATAGATTTAAAACTTATTGAATGATTTTTATTAAATGGATGATGAGGAGAAAAATTGTCACGTGGGCTTTGGATTTGGGCTTTTGGAATTAAATGTGGTGGGCTTGGGCTTTTAAAATTGGGGGTGAATTTGGGATAAAATTTGGGTCAATTAAATATTTAAATTGGTGTAATGTAATTTCATAAAGAGTTTCTAAAGGATTTCAAGTGATTTTGAACTGAATTAGAAGGTCAATTTGGTGGAATTTGGACATAGAGTAAATTTGGGGATTTTGGGTTAGACTTGGGTTTGGGTGAAATTGAGCTTGACATTAGGTCAAATTGGGTTTGTATTTGGTTTCAATTGGTATTATGGATATTAAATTTTGGTCTCGAATTGAAATTGGGCAAGATTGGGGTGAATTGACTTGACATTGGGGCTAATTTAAGGAAATTGGGCCTTTAAGGGCAATTTGGGGCTTTTAGTCAAAATGGGTCANATATTTGGTTTCAATTGGTATTATGGATATTAAATGTTGGTTTAGAATTGAAATTGGGCAAGATTGGGGTGAATTGGCTTGACATTGGGGCTAATTTAAGGAAATTGGGCCTTTAAGGGCAATTTGGGGCTTTTAGTCAAAATGGGTCAAATTGCTCAAATTGGGTCAATGTGATGGTTCAAAATTGAAATTGGGAATATTTGGGATGCTTTCGAAATTTTTTTGAGTTTTTGGAATTTTTTGAGTCATGAGGGGCATTTTGGTAATTTTTGGCAATTTTGGGGTACTTTGGGAACTTTGTGATTTTGGTTAATTTGGGTAGTGGGGAATGGTTTTAAATGAATTTTTTGGACAAATGTGGGTGTTTTGGGCAATTTTGGGAATTTTGGCAAAAATTTGGGTTGTAGGGGTATTTTGGTAATTTTATTGAAAGTTTGAGCTAGGACAGGCAAGTAAGCCATGAAATGATGTCAAACTAATTGGAGCCATATAAGGATTAAAATTGGATGTTCAATATGCTGGTCTTAACCTTCTTAGCCAAGGGCTAAGGGTTTGGGTCCACCCACATGAGNCAATTTGGGTAGTGGGGAATGGTTTTAAATGAATTTCATGGACAAATGTGGGTGTTTTGGGTTATTTTGGGAATTTTGGCAAAAATTTGGGTTATAGGGGTATTTTGGTAATTTTAATAAAAGTTTGAGCTAGGACGGGCAAGTAAGCCATGAAATGATGTCAAACTAATTGGAGCCATATGAGGATTCAAATTGGATGTTCAATATGCTGGTCTTAACCTTCTTAGCCAAGGGCTAAGGGTTTGGGTCCACCCACATGAGATTTCCAAAATGAGCCAAGAGACCAAATTAAGTGCAAGCGTTCTTAAGGTTTGGGGTGTGTGAGAAAGTGTAGTGTGTGCAAACTAGCCTAACCAAGACCAGTCACCCAGTGTTAGTCCTAAGGCTTGAGCATTCTATAGGGACTCTCCTTGAGCTCCCTCATATTGACCGCATCTACTAAGTACTAGAGGTTAGGACCAACATGTGGAACTTCAAGTTGAGCAAAGAAGAGTTTAGAATTTCTAATGGTGAGGGTTCCTTTTCTAGTCCTTTAGGAATAGTCAACAGGAATGTCCTATGGCTAGACCCTTGGCTACTAAGGAGGAAACTAGACCTCAACTAAAAGTGAGGTCAACAAATATTTCATCCCTCCAATTTCATTTATTAGGGCATACAATTGCATGATGCAATCATACAAATAGCCTGAGAGATAGAACGATTTATGTTGTAACAAATGACAACCTCAAAGTCTAAGGCAAGTTAGGGCTTAAATTACTCGACAAGATTATGCAAAAACCTAAAGATAAGGTGAGGGTTTATGTCATACTAGACGAGCTATCTCAAAGTTATATCGCTTATTATTTAATTCTAAACAAAGATTGTTGTTGTAGATCCACTTACTGTTGGAGAATGATGTCCTCAGTTCGCTTCAACTTGCTCCAAGCTCCTCATCGAAATGACAGCTCCAGGTTTAAGGTTCAAAAGGTTCTACCATATATGTTTCAATATTTTATTTTTGTTGCTGTTCAAATATTACGGGGGATTAAAGTTAATTAGGTGACACCGGTTAGAATTTCACGGTTTCATCATTCTGGTGCAACTATTTTCTCTTGAATTTATTAAATTTAAACAAGTTGGTAAGCTCATTTAAACTGGGGAGATCTCGTTAGCAACCATGGGTTACCTCATCCGAGGGACTCTTGTCAATTTAAAAGGACGTGTTATGCATTTTTTTGTTTTGAAAAATATTNTTAGGAATAGTCAACAGGAATGACCTATGGCTAGACCCTAGGCTACTAAGGAGGAAACTAGACCTCAACTAAAAGTGAGGTCAACAAATATTTCATCCCGCCAATTTTATTTATTAGGGCATACAATTGCATGATGCAATCATACAAATAGCCTGAGAGATAGAAGGATTTATGTTGTAACAAATGACAACCTCAAAGTCTAAGGCAAGTTAGGGCTTAAATTGCTCGACAAGATTATGCAAAAACCTAAAGATAAGGTGAGGGTTTATGTCGTACTAATTGAGCTATCTCAAAGTTATATCGCTTATTATTTAATTTTAAACAAAGATTGTTGTTGTAGATCCACTTACTGTTGGAGAATGATGTCCTCAGTTTGCTTCAACTTGCTCCAAGCTCCTCATCAGAATGAAAGCTCCAGGTTTAAGGTTCAAAAGGTTTTACCATATATGTGTCAATATTTTATTTTTGTTGTTGTTCAAATATTACGGGGGATTAAAGTTAATTAGGTGACACCGGTTAGAATTTCACGGTTTCATCATTCTGGTGCAACTATTTTCTCTTGAATTTATTAAATTTAAACAAGTTGTTAAGCTCATTTAAACTGGGGAGATCTCGTTAGCAACCATGGGTTACCTCATCCGAGGGACCCTTGTNGTAAGCTCATTTAAACTGGGGAGATCTCGTTAGCAACCATGGGTTACCTCATCCGAGGGACTCTTGTCAATTTAAAAGGACGTGTTATGCATTTTTTTGTTTTGAAAAATATTTTAGTTTAGTTTTGAAAACAACTCTTGTAATTTTCAGTTTTGGTATAGTTTTACGGGTAAAGTAAATAAATANCCTTGTCAATTTAAAAGGACGTGTTATGCATTTTTTTGTTTTGAAAAATATGTTAGTTTAGTTTTGAAAACAACTCTTGTAATTTTCAGTTTTGGTATAGTTTTACGGGTAAAGTAAATAAATATAGGTAAAAAAATGCTATAAAGTAGATAAATAAAATTACAAATGATTGTTTGAAAACTTTGATTTTGATTGTAATAGTTTCAAAGGGTGGGAATCAAAATTTAGGTTCTGACCCCGAAAAAAAAGTTTCACAATTTAGGTACCGACCTTGAAAGGAGTGAATCAAAATTTAAGCATTGATCCTGAGATGGGAATTAAAATTTAGGTATCAATCCCAGAAAGAGAATCAGATGCCTTACTTCATTTAAGGTGGTCTTAAACTGATTTCGAAAGATGAGAATAAGATGCCTTACTCAATTTAAGGTGGTCTTAAATCAAATTTGAAAGATGAGAATGGGATGCCTTACTCTATTTTTTATGGTGTTAAATCTACCTCGAAGATTTGTGTAGAGAATAAGATGCCTTACTTCTTTTAAGGTGATCTTAAATTGATCTTTAAAAATAAGAATAGGATGTCTTACTCTACTTAAGGTGGTCTTAAACCTATCTCGATGATTTGGGTAGAGAATCAGATGTATTACTCCATTTAAAATGGTCTTGATCCATTTAAGATGGTCTTAAGCCTATCTCAAATATTTGGGTAGAGAATCAGATGCCTTACTCCATTTAAGGTGGTTCTAAACCTATCTCGTAGATTCGGGTAGAGAATCAGATGTCTTACTCCATTTAAGGTGGTCCTAAACAAATCTAAAAGAATGAGAATAAGATGTCTTACTCCATTTAAGGTGGTCTTAAACCTATCTCGAAGATTTGGGTAGAGAATCAGATGCCTTACTCCATTTAAGGTGGTCTTAAATTGATCTCAAAGATTTTGGTAGAGAATCAGATATCTTACTCCATTTAAGGTGGTATTAAACCAACCTCGAAGAATGAGAATAGGATGCCTTACTTCATTTAAGGTGGTATTAAACCTATCTCAAAGATTTGTGCAAAATTAGGGAGGAAAGCTAGATGAGTCACATCCAACCTAAGAGGTGGTAGAAAGACCAGATTGAGAAGGAAAGCTTGATGACTCACATTTAACTCAAAAACTGATCGGAAACATATCACTACGTTGGGAAGGAAAGTGGTGGGACTCACATTTGACCTAAGGGGTAGCGAGAAAATATATCCATCACGCTAGGAAGGAAAGCTCTGTGACTTATCTCTAATCTAAATTGTGACGAGGAAAATACCTGCTAAGTTGAAGAGGAAAGCGCTGGGACTCACATCCAACCCAAGGGGTGGCGGGAAAATATATCGGTCACGTTAGAAAGGAAAGCTCTGGGACTTATATCCAACCCAAATGGTGATGAGGAAAATATAGAATCTCGGTACTCACCCCGAGAACAACATGAAAATAGAGTAGAGAATTTGTGGTGTTAAACTGATAGATATGTGACACGTTAAGATTGAAATTGGTGAGGAAAATTTGTAAAATTTTATGCAGAGTGTGATACTCTGCGGGGATGTGAGGAAATTGGTGCAGACCAGAATAGTCGTGATGTACAAGCAAAGTGTAAGAAACCTCGAACTCGAGAGACACAAACTCAACAAATTATCATTTTCTTTTCATGTTATCTTTATCACATTTAAGTATCAAATTACAATTTCAAAATTTAATTTTCATTGTTTGATTGAGTTTCAAAAATATTTTAATTTTTAATATCAAAATTTTGTTGTGTCGTTCGTTGTTCATTATAATTCAAAACCAACATATGGTTCCAAGGCTCTTTATCAATCGCACAAAAAGGGCGATTTGACAAACATGTTGAAATCTATAAGAAATCTCATTAATCGGCTTCAAACAGGTGTTACAGACTGAATACAGGCTGAGGCATTACGAGAAACAACATGCTGAATACATCTAAAACATCACATGTGAAGGGCATATCACATATACTACTTCGACGTAGTACAAAAAATGACAAAAATGTCTATTTGTCCTTTGTGGGATGAACTCCTATAAAGTTGACCTACTAATCCACGCTTTAGGACAAGAATTTCTTTTACATGTACTTAGAGGTGCAACCGTCTCACAGCTCGTACGGGCGTAGCTCCTCTAACTCTGGATCTGGTTGGAACACATGCGGTAATTTACTGTCGTCCATTCTTTTGAATGTCACAGACACTTTGCGGAGTCGTACCCCAAAATGCAGTGCTTAGCTAAGTTTGCTCCATTTACCTTTAGAATTAGTATTGAACCCATTGGTGGTGGAATCTCAATACCTCCTCTGAACTCCCCAAGGCCAAAAATATTGATCTCTTTCCTAAACTGTATATTTCTTTTGCTCATGAAGGACACCGTGCAGAAGGGCCTTACAAAATCATGGTGGTCTATATACAAAGCAATACAATCTCCTTCATCATAGATATTGATTATACAACTATTTGGAATGCAATATGTTGGTAGTATACTCTATCTAAAAATCCTTTTGATCATTCTTTTTATCTGATAAAGTAGAGGATCCACCTCATCATATCTGGGGATACCCGGGGGCTTCCCCATCCCATTTTTGACAAAGTTATAGTAGTAACTGATCCCGAAATTATAGTTGTGTAAAATTAATAAAGTTCACTCCAATTTGTAGCGACACCCAAAAACTTGATTTGTTATTTATGAATAAGAAATTGAAGTAATTTATGTTGGGATTGTATATAAGTATACATATCGTTATTAAGTGATATAGGACTTTCTGATTAAAACCCAAATATCTATCCCACAAGGAAGGTGTATATTCATAATGGAAATTTAAATCAGGAAATTCAAAATGATAAAGAAAATCTACAACACTAAATTTTAAATTTTTAGGATGCTAACAGAACTAAATTACCAACTACAAGATAAACTGTAAAGCAAAGTTAAGAAATAACTACCAAACTTTATTTTTGTGACAAACTTATCAAATATGAGAAAAAATCTTTCTCATTATAATGAGTTTTTGGTTAAATGAAAGAAATAAATGGTTTTAATTTGTCTTGTGCCAAGTAGGAGCAATTTTAATTCTCTACCCTCATTCAAGTGTTATAGAGAATCATTGACTAATGTTAGGTTTAGTCTCTAAATATATGGTTAGGCTGGAAGGATACTGACTCTCACTCTAGAGCTTCCACTTCCCTTCCCCTGAAGACTAACTCACGCTTTAGTTATTAAACACTTAGATCAATTTGGTGATTTTAGTCTGTCACCCTATAATCTCCAACTCTTCGCCTAGTAATATATATTTCCCTATTTATTTGCACCCAATTCCATGAATGAAACACTCCTTCATGGAATCAAATATGATTCTTACTTTGTTGTGAAACTCATACTCCATTTCCTGGATAGTATATTTCACAATAGATGTTAACATTTCAATTGACCAAATCGAAAATTAAATTAAGAACAGAGTGAAAAAATCATCACAATTTATTTTATATTTTAAAATTGGCACATCCAAATTATCTCTTCATTTCATCATATCTCAGAGTAAGGAGAAAGACAAAGAAAACTACTCAGACCTCATGAGAAAGATACGACAAAATGTGAATTTCATAAATAAAAGAAAGTTTATACAAAAATAATAAGCACCACTTATCTTTAACTCTTTTTCAAAGAAAATCCCTTGTAAGTCCTCTTAAACTCTTTTTCTCTTTACAGGACTCTTGATTCTCTTTTAGAAAATGTAAGGAAATAGAAATCTCTCATTTCTAACCCTCTCCAACAACTCTTATGAGAAATCACACTTAGACTCACCACACTACACAATATTCACAATGGAACACTAAAGGGAACTCAATGACACACTAGCGGGTTCCTTTTTCTGATTATTTTCTGCACTAAATAGAGTATAGTGTCGGTTTTCCAAGAGGTGTATCAAGTAACTCTTCATAAAGCATCCAAATTCATCGAATCTTCAAAATTTTTGCTATGCACTGACTTCAATGCGGTCGGCGCCCACGATGGAGCTATCGGCGCCCGTGGCCCAAATTAAATTTGTGCTCTATCAAATGTAGTCGTCTGTGTCCATTCTGGCATTGTCGGCACTGAGTATTTCTCTCTAAAATGTTATTTTGACTCCAAATTCCATCCTTTTTGCTTACTTTTTGCTCCAAGTGCTAAAAATTATTATTTTACACAAAACATAAAAAAAATACCATCCTTTAAAGTGCAATATCACCAGAAATGAGTTTAAAATATAGGTCTAAAAATGCATATATTTTTGGTGTATAAAAATCCCCAAAACTTAAATGTTACTTGTTCTCAAGTAACTCCTTTACTATATAAAAATATGACTTATGGTAAAGAGTTTAACTGTTAGATTTCCATATTTTGTTCTACTAAATATCATAGAATAACTTAAGAAAAATTTAAAATAACTCAAATTAATAATAAAAGTATAAGAATATCTAGTAGTCAAGTCTAAGATTTCTAATTTTCTATTCTTTTCAAGAAAACTTGCAAATTTTCATATTAAAGTAATTTAGAGGATCCATATGATAAAGAAATTCATGAAAACTTTAATAGTAAATATGCTAATATTTAAATACAAGTTTAGAGAATGTACTCAAGCCTTCTTCCTTAAGTTGATTTAGGTGAAACAAATATTGATTAGGCATCTCCTCAAGCTTCTCCTTACATATTTTTCTTTTCTTTTTCTTTTTTTTTCCCTTTTTGTATGTGAGGATTACTATATCTAAATAGCCTTTAACAATTTAGAACTTCACTATCCTCTTCTTAAAGTTAAAAACCTTTCATATTCCTTCACTTTATAAATTCATGCTAGCTTTGAAAATTTTTTATAAAGTTTCAATTTTTTCTTTTTTATGAAACTCTAAGATTTTCAATACTTCAAAAATACAAATTCCTTTACTTGAAATGGAATTACCATAGTCTTATTCTTTCATACCAAATACCTTAACCTCTAGAATTAATNTAAATCAAAGTGTTTGCAAGCCCTAAGGGTGTAAACTAAAGGTTGAAGGTGACCGAAGGGGTAAAAATGAAGTTTTCATGGTGCAATTTGCAAAATTTTAAAGTACTTGGGGACTTTCGGGTCTTGATCACCGTGGACACCTACGTTGGCGCTAGTGCCAAAAATACTGAATTTCCATTATTTTTGCACATCACTTATTCCCAATTAACTCCAACGTCTAATTAGTCTTTTTAAATAGTAATATTCATCCTTAAATAGTCCAAAAACAAGTGTTTTTACAAACAACATGAAACCAACTTTTATATATGAAATTCCAAATTTTTACAAACATAGATTTTTAATCACACTAACACATATATAAAGCAAGTTGTACTATAATTCAGCTACGAAATCAAGTCATAACACTAAAACACTGAAAACTAAACTATACATACAATTAAAGTCATTGGAGTTTCAAAGCAAAGCAAATCCAACTCAATTACATTAGAAACATAATTAATTTTAAACAGTAGAAACTATAACTTCTTCAATTACTCCTCTTCATCTTTAGTATAGTCTTNAGAATTGAAATTTAGTTATTAATCCCAGAAAGAGAATCAGATGCCTTACTTCATTTAAGGTGGTCTTAAACTGATTTTGAAAGATGAGAAGAAGATGCCTTACTCAATTTAAGGTGGTCTTAAATCAAATTTGAAAGATGAGAATGGGATGCCTTACTCTATTTTTTGTGGTGTTAAATCTACCTCGAAGATTTGTGTAGAAAATCAGATGTCTTACTCCTTTTAAGGTGATCTTAAATTGATCTTTAAAAATAAGAATAGGATGTCTTACTCTACTTATGGTGGTCTTAAACCTATCTCGATGATTTGGGTAGAGAATCAGATGTATTACTCCATTTAAAATGGTCTTAATCCATTTAAGATAGTCTTAAGCCTATCTCAAAGATTTGGGTAGAGAATCAGATGCCTTACTCCATTTAAGGTGGTCCTAAACCTATCTCATAGATTTGGGTAGAGAATCAGATGTCTTACTCCATTTAAGGTGGTCCTAAACCAATCTCAAAGAATGAGAATAAGATGTCTTACTCCATTTAAGGTGGTATTAAACCTATCTCGAAGATTTGGGTAGAGAATCAAATTCCTTACTCCATTTAAGGCGGTCTTAAATTGATCTCAAAGATTTGGGTAGAGAAACAGATGTCTCACTCCATTAAAGGTGGTATTAAACCAACCTCGAAGAATTAGAATAGGATGCCTTACTTCATTTAAGGTGGTATTAAACCTATCTCAAAGATTTGTGCCAAATAAGGGAGGAAAGCTAGATGAGTCACATCCAACCTAAGAGGTGGTAGAAAGACCAGATTGAGAAGGAAAGCTTGATGACTCACATCTAACTCAAAAACTGATCGGAAACATATCACTACGTTGGGAAGGAAAATGCTGGGACTCACATTTGACCTAAGGAGTAGCGAGAAAATATATCCATCACGCTAGGAAGGAAAGCTCTGTGACTTATCTCTAATCCAAATTGTGACGAGGAAAATATCTGCTAAGTTGAAGAGGAAAGCGCTGGAACTCACATCCAACCCAAGGGGTGGCGGGAAAATATATCGGTCACGATAGAAAGGAAAGCTCTGGGACTTATATCCAACCCAAATGGTTACAAGGAAAATATAGAATCTCGGTACTCACCCCGAGAACAACATGAAAATAGAGTAGAGAGTTTGTGGTGTTAAACTCATAGATATGTGACACGTTAAGATTGAAATTGGTGAGGAAAATTTGTAAAATTTTATGCAGAGTGTGATACTCTGCGGGGATGTGAGGAAATTGGTGCAGACCAGAATAGTCGTGATGTACAAGCAAAGTGTAAGAAACCTCAAACTCGAGAGACGAAAAACTCAACAAATTATTGTTTTCTTTTCATGTTATCTTTATCACATTTAAGTATCAATGTACATTTTCAAAATTTAATTTTCATTGTTTGATTGAGTTTCAAAAATATTTTAATTTTCAATATCAAAATTTTGTTGTGTCGTTCGTTGTTCATTATAATTTAAAACCAACATATGGTTCCACGGCTCTTTATCAATCGCACAAAAAGGATGATTTGACAAACATGTTGAAATCTATAAGAAATCTCATTAATCTGCTTCAAACATGTGTAGACTGAATATAGGCTAAGGCATTAAAAGAAACAACATGCTGAATACATCTAAAACATCACATGTGAAGGGCATATCATATATGCTACTTCGACGTAGTACAAAAAATGACAAAAATTTCTATTTATCCTTTGTGGGATGAACTCCTATAAAGCTGACCTACTAAGCCATGCTTTAGGATAAGAATTCCTTTTACTGTACTTAGAGGTGCAACCGTCTCACAGTTCGTACGGGCGTAGCTCCTTTAACTCTGGATCTGGTTGGAACACATGCGGTAATTTACTTTCGTCCATTCTTTTGAATGTCACAGACACTTTGCGGTGTCGTACCCCAAAATGTAGTGCTTAGCTAAGTTTGCTCCATTTACCTTTAGAATTAGTATTGAACCCATTGGTAGTGGAATCTCAATACCTCCTCTGAACTCCCTAAGGCCAAAAATATTGATCTCTTTCCTGAACTGTATATTTCTTTTGCTCATGAAGGACACCGTGCAGAAGGGCCTTACAAAATCACGGTGGTCTATATACAAAGCAATACAATCTCCTTCATCATAGATATTGATTATACAACTATTTGGAATGCAATATGTTGGTAGTATACTCTATCTAATAATCCTTTTGATCATTCTCTTTATCTTATAAAGTAGAGGATCGACCTCATCATATCTGGGGATACCCGGGGGCTTCCCCATCCCATTTTTGACAAAGTTATAGTAGTAACTGATTCCAAAATTATAGTTGTGTAAAATTAATAAAGTTCACTCCACTTTGTAGCGACACCCAAAAACTTGATTTCTTATTTATGAATAAGAAATTGAAGTAATTTATGTTGGGATTGTATATAAGTATACATATCGTTATCAAGTGATATAGGACTTTCTGATTAAACCCCAAATATCTATCCCACGAGGAAGGTGTAAATTCTTAATGGAAATTTAAATCTGGAAATTCAAAATGATAAAGAAAATGTACAACACTAAATTTTAAATTTTTAGGATGCTAATAGAACTAAATTACCAACTACAAGAGAAACTGTAAAGCAAAGTTAAGAAATAACTACCAAACTTTATTTTTGTGACAAACTTATCAAATATGAGAAAAAATCTTTCTCATTATAATGAGTTTTTGGTTAAATGAAAGAAATAAATGGTTTTAATTTGTCTTGTGCCAAGTAGGAGCAATTTTAATTCTCTACCCTTATTCAAGTGTTATAGAGAATCATTGACTAATCTTAGGTTTAGTCTCTAAATATATGGTTAGGCTGGAAGGATACTAGCTCTCACTCTAGAGCTTCCACTTCCCTTCCCCTGAAGGCTAACTCACGCTTTAGTTCTTAAACACTAAGATCAATTTGGTGATTTTAGTCTGTCACCCTATAATCTCCAACTCTTCGCCTAGTAATATATATTTCCCTATTTATTTGCACCCAATTCCATGAATGAAACACTCCTTCATGGAATCAAATATGATTCTTACTTTGTTGTGAAACTCATACTCCATTTCCTGGATAGTATATTTCACAATAGATGTTAACATTTCAATTGACCAATTGAAAATTAAATTAAGAACAGAGTGAAAAAATCATCACAATTTATTTTATATTTTAAAATTG
>JXCR01143951.1:75215-103484 GCA_002079205.1 Phalaenopsis hybrid cultivar
TTAAATCAAAGTATCACACTCTACAAACTAAACAATAACAACAACAAAGTGCAACAAACTATAAACTAAATAAAAGATTAGAACTATGACTAAACTGACATCTTCACTCATCCTCTTATTCTTCTTCTTCTACTACTTCAAAGTTCTACTGTTGATAAGGGGTAAAGATATGGTGACTAGGAAACTGCACT
Source organism: Phalaenopsis hybrid cultivar (assembly GCA_002079205.1). Lineage (NCBI taxonomy): Eukaryota > Viridiplantae > Streptophyta > Magnoliopsida > Asparagales > Orchidaceae > Phalaenopsis > Phalaenopsis hybrid cultivar. The sequence goes on from JXCR01143951.1 coordinate 75,407, forward strand.
GTGTGGTCACCCCTCATGTATCTAACCATAGCATCATCATATGCAGCAGCATATTCATACTTTTGTTTTGTTAAATCATCATTATGTGCATTCCTGGCCTCTAAATTTTCAATCCTGCTCTCTATCCTTAAGATATCTCCTTATCGGATCATCATCTGCTCCATAAGTTCCTGGAGAGTAGGGGTACTAGAAGTGGAAGGAATATCCCTACTCCTACTTTTTGTTCTGCGTCCAACATGAGACTCATAATTTTTAATAGTTGTTGGCCCAATAGGTTTAAGAGGGTCAATCCTTTTCTCATCAAATCAAAATCAACTTTTGATTGCTCACATAATGTAAAAATCAGGGCAGGGTGTCCTAATCCACTAGTAATTTCACCCAAAGCAATAGAATGAAAGTTCATATAGATTATAAAGCCAACATATATACTGCCCATCTGCTGGATACAAAAGTTCAGAATGGCTCTCTCCTTAGTAACTTTGCTATAGTGGTTCGTAGGTATCATTCTGGCAGATATAAAGTAATGCCAGACCTTAGATACTACATTTAAAATAGAAGCATGGAAGTTTACCTTAACGTTATTTTTCACCTTCCAAGCTCCTCTTCCATCAGTAAGAAATGAAATAACTTCATCCAGAGACTCGTTCGTAGCAGAAAATATGTGGTACTCACAGTGAAATGCTTCTCTAAACTGATAAATTTCATTAATCCTCGTCGGAGTGAACTCAAACATTTTACCATGAATATAGATGTGGTTATTAGAATTCTCTTTAAAATTGCCATAAAACTTCATGACTATGCTAGTAATAGCCTCGGCATTAAAGTAACAGAAATTCTCCCACTTCCAAGCAAAAATCAATCACTCGACTTCACTTTTCTTTATATTCAATAGACTATTGAAATGAATGCTAGCTTTGAATTTGATAAATTTTTGGTGTTCATATTCCAATTTCCTCTTTTCTTTGCTCGTCGTAGGTGTCATTGTAATCTTTGAAAGAGAAGAAAAATGATAAAATCTAAATAAATTCCAAAAATTTCAAAAATCACAATGTGGAACGCTCTAAATTTAAATCCACTAAGTAAGAGTTCTTCACAAAAGGATTTTCTCAAAATGTTCTTAAAAAAATTTAAAATTTCAGATCTCGGCAATGTGGGGGAAATCCTTGATGGAAATAAAAAAATTTTAGTNTTCTAAATTTAAATCCACTAAGTAAGAGTTCTTCACAAAAGGATTTTCTCAAAATGTCCTTAAAAAAATTTAAAATTTCAGATCTCGGCAATGTGGGGGAAATCCTTGATGGAAATAAAAAAATTTTAGTTCAAAGTGCTGCTCTTACTGAGAGAAGATGAAATCCAAACTTCTTTTGTCTTCTAATCCCCTTAAATCAAAGTGTTTGCAAGCCCTAAGGGTGTAAAATAAAGGTTGAAGGTGACCGAAGGGGTAAAAATGAAGTTTTCATGGTGCAATTTGCAAAATTTTAAAGTACTTGGGGACTTTCGGGTCTTGAGCACCGTGGACGCCTACGTTGGCGCTAGTGCCAAAAATACTCAATTTCCATTATTTTTGCACATCACTTATTCCCAATTAACTCCAACGTCTAATTAGTCTTTTTAAATAGTAATATTCATCCTTAAATAGTCCAAAAACAAGTGTTTTTACAAACAACATGAAACCAACTTTTATATATGAAATTCCAAATTTTTACAAACATAGATTTTTAATCCCACTAACACATATATAAAGCAAATTGTACTATAATTCAGCTACGAAATCAAGTCATAACACTAGAACACTGAAAACTAAACTATACATACAATTAAAGTCATTGGAGTTTCAAAGCAAAGCAAATCCAACACAATTACATTAAAAACATAATTAATTTTAAACAGTAGAAACTATAACTTCTTCAATTACTCCTCTTCATCTTTAGTATAGTCTCCTCCTCTAATGTCTACCATAGACTTGTAATGCACGTACAAATTGTAGATTGGTTGGTACGGGAATTGATTAGTCAAATTTTCATCAATCCATTCATTCTTCTTGAACATTTGTACTAAATCTGCTTCAATCCATCCCATATGATCAAAGTGTTCCTTCATCCTCCAATCTAAGTGATAAAAAAGGTAAGTAAGATTTTATATCACATTTATGATATTCTAAAGTTGTCTTTCTATCTTCTTTATTTTCTTCTCCATAACTTGTGAACTTCCAACTGTACAGGGCATTAAGGGTGTTGAAGCATGTGATGATTGATCCAAGATAATGCCCAACGCTTCATTCCATTCCCAATATAGTTTGTATCAATAGGATCCATGAGCTCCCAAGGTAATAACACTTTCACCCAACTTTCATGCGGTACCTGAGATTGAATGCAAAGTAAGAAGATCACAAAAGGATGCCCCAGTCCATATATAAGCCCATTCATTATAATAACCAAAATAAATTTAACAATAATTAATCCCACTTCAATGGGCTTTCCCATTTGAATGCAATAGTTTAAATTTGCACTTTCCTTTGCAACTTTACTCATTTTCATTGCAGGGAGTAGTTTTGCAAGGATGAAAAAATGCCATTATTTAGATATCAGATTTAACCGTGAAGCGGAGAAACTAACATACCCCTCATCTCTGATTTCCCAATTATCCTTCATTGGAATAAAGTTTGCATAGTGACTGATTGACATGCTTTATATCATAAACATATCGTTAATTCACGATGGAGTAAATGGTATGCCCTTACCTCTAATGAAGATGACTCATTGGTTAATTCCATGAAGATTAGCGTACAAATCTTTTACCACTAGAACAACTACTGCAGCGGTAGCGTAGCATAAAACTTCCCAACTTCTATGTACTATGATTTTCATAATTTACGAACTTAGATTACTCAATCCATGATTGACAAAACCTCTCTCCTTGATAAGTCTCTTCTTCGTGATGAATTTGTAATATAATTTCTGCGTGTTTAAACTAGTGAGCTTTCTTCATTTGAAAATCCTATATATTGAAGTGTTTCTAGANTTAAACTAAATAAAAGATTAGAACTATGACTAAACTGACATCTTCACTCATCCTCTTATTCTTGTTCTACTACTACTTCAAAGTTCTACTGTTGATAAGGGGTAAAGATATGGTGACTAGGAAACTGCACTGAGTGGTCACCCCTCATGTATCTAACCATAGCATCATCATATGCAACAACATATTAATACTTTTGTTTTGTTAAATCATCATTATGTGCATTCCTGGCCTCTAAATTTTCAATCATGCTCTCTATCCTTAAGATATTTCCTTGTCGGATCATCATCTGCTCCATAAGTTTCTGGAGAGTAGGGGTACTAGAAGTGGAAGGAATATCCCTACTCCTACTTTTTGTTCTGCGTCCAACATGAGACTAATAATTTTTAATAGTTGTTGGCCCAATAGGTTTAAGAGGCTTAATCCTTTTCTCATCAAATCAAAATCAACTTTTGATTGCTCTCATAATGTAAAAATCAAGGCAGGGTGTCCTAATCCACCAGTAATTTCACCCAAAGCAATAGAATGAAAGTTCTTATAGATTATAAGGCCAACATATATACTGCCCATCTGCTGGATACAAAAGTTCAGAATGGCTCTCTCCTTAGTAACTTTGTTATAGTGGTTCGTAGGTATCATTCTAGCAGATATAAAGTAATGCCAGACCTTAGATACTACATTTAAAATAGAAGCATGGTAGTTTACCTTAACGTTTTTTTTCACCTTCCAAGCTCCTCTTCCATCAGTAAGAAATGAAGTAACTTCATCCAGAGACTCGTTTGTAGCAAAAAATATGTGGTACTCACAGTGAAATGCTTCTCAAAACTGATAAATTGCATTAATCCTCGTCGGGGTGAACTCAAACATTTTACCATGAATATAGACTTGGTTATTAGAATTCTCTTTAAAATTGCCATAAAAATCCATGACTATGCTAGTAATAGCCTCGACATTAAAGTAACAGAAATTCTCCCACTTCCAAGCAAAAATCAATCACTCGACTTCACTTTTCTTTATATTCAATAGACTATTGAAATGAATGCTAGCTTTGAATTTGATAAATTTTTGGTGTTCATATTCCAATTTCCTCTTTTCTTTGCTCATCGTAGGTGTCATTGTAATCTTTGAAAGAGAAGAAAAATGATAAAATCTAAATAAATTCCAAAAATTTCAAAAATCACAATGTGGAACGCTCTAAATTTAAATCCACTAAGTAAGAGTTCTTCACAAAAGGATTTTCTCAAAATGTTCTTAAAAAAATTTAAAATTTCAGATCTCGGCAATGTGGGGGAAATCCTTGATGGAAATAAAAAAATTTTAGTTCAAAGTGCAGCTCTTACCGAGAGAAGATGAAATCCAAACTTNATGGTACTTGAGATTGAATGCAAAGTAAGAAGATCACAAAAGGATGCCTCAGTCGATATATAGGCCCATTCATTATAATAACCAAAATAAATTTAACAATAATTAATCCCACTTCAATGGGCTTTTCCATTTGAATGCAATAGTTTAAATTTGCACTTTCCTTTGCAACTTTACTCATTTTCATTGTAGGGAGTAGTTTTGCAAGGATGAAAAAATGCCATTATTTAGATATCAGATTTAACCGTGAAGCGGAGAAACTAACATACCCCTCATCTCTGATTTCCCAATTATCACTCGCATTTGTCAGAAATTGGTATACATCATACATCAAATCCTTCATTGGAATAAAGTTTGCATAGTGACTGATTGACATGCTTTATATCATAAACATATCGTTAATTCATGATGGAGTAAATGGTATGCCCTTACCTCTAACGAAGATGACTCATTGGTTAATTCCATGAAGATTAGCATAGAATTCTTTTACCACTAGAACAACTACTGCAGCGGTAGTGTAGCATAAAACTTCCCAACTTCTCTGTACTATGATTTTCTCAATTTGCGAACTTAGATTACTCAATCCATGATTGACAAAACCTCTCTCCTTGATAAGTCTCTTCTTCTTGATGACTTTGTCATATAATTTCTGCGTGTTTAAACTAGTGAGCTTTCTTCATTTGAAAATCCTATATATTGAAGTGTTTCTAGANGATTTTTCTAAATTGTGGCATGTGCCCTCATAATAATGTTTCAATCGATGCCCATTAACTTTAAATATCTTTTCACTTTTAGGATCTTTAACAAAAACTGTTCCGTAATTATAGACTTTGATCACATTAAATGGTCCAAACCATCTAGATTTTAGTTTTTCTCGAAATAATCTCAATCTAGTATTATATAAAAGAACTTCTTGACCAGGTTCAAACTTCTTTCTTATAATCCTCTGATCATGTCATATTTTTTATTTTCTTTTTATAGATTTTGACATTACAATATGCTTCATTTTTAATCTCTTTATGTTTATTGAGTTGCAATAATCTTTTCTCACCAGCATCCTTTAGATTAAAATTGAATTCCTTAATAGCCCAAAANCATTTTTCTAAATTGTGGCATGTGCCCTCATAATAATGTTTCAATCGATGCCGATTAACTTTAAATATCTTTTCACTAATGATAGACTTTGATCACATTAAATGGTCCAAACCATCTAGATTTTAGTTTTCCTCGAAATAATCTCAATCTAGTATTATATAATAGAACTTCTTGATCAGGTTCAAACTTCTTTCTTATAATCCTATGATCATGTCATATTTTTTATTTTCTTTTTATAGATTTTTGCATTACAATATGCTTCATTTCTAATCTCTTTATGTTTATTGAGTTGCATAATCTTTTCTCATCAGCATCCTTTAGATTAAAATTTAATTCCTTAATAGCCCAAAATGCTTTATGTTCCAACTCTACTGGTAAGTGGCATGTTTTACCAAAAATAAGTATATATGAGGACATTCCAATATTAGACTTATAGGCAGCTTTGTATGCCCATGATGCAGTATCTAATCTAGCTGAACAATCCAATTTATCATGATTTACAACTTTTTCTAAAATTTTCTTTATTTCACAATTTGATATCTTTATTAGACCACTAATTTGGGGATGATAAGTAGTAGATAATCTATGCACAATATTATATTTTCTAATCAATTTATCAATCCTCTTATTCCTAAAATGGAATCATCCATAATTAATAATCACTCTTGGCATTCCATATCTTATAAAAATATTTTTATTTAAAAATTTTAAAACACTTCGAGCATCACATTTAGGAACAACAATAACTTCAATTCATTTGAAGATATAATCAAAAGCAATATATGTAAATTTCCAATTGAAGGCATAAATGGTCCCATAAAATATAATCCCCACAAATCAAAAATTTCATCTTTCAATGTGTAATTCAGAAGCATTTCACTTTTTATAGAAATATTTCCTACTCGCTGACATCGTTCACATATTTTAATATATTGACTAACATCTCTAAAAAGAGTAGGCCAATAAAATCCAGCTTGCAAAATTTTATGTGCAGTTCTACTAGTTCCAAAATGCCCTGCAAATTTAGAATCATGACATCGTTCAATTATTTGTTTAGTTTCTTTGTAAGGCACACATCTTCGAACGATCAAATATTTACATTGTTTATATAAATATGGGTCATCCCAATAATAGAATCTCGCATCTTAAATAATTTCTTTAATTGTTGATTCTTCACATCTGGTGGTAGAATATCACTCATAATATAATTTACTATATCAGCATACCACGGTATATTCTTTATATCAATACTATACAATTGTTCATCAGGGAAAGTTTATAAAATTTCATTTTCAAAATTAGTTAATATTTCTTGTTCTAGTCTAGACAAATGATCAGCTATTCTTTGGAACACAGTGGATTGGACTTAACCAAGAGCTGTCTGAAATATTATATATTCCAACATCTAACCATTTTAAGATTTCCTTTTTAACAACTTCTTTCATTATCAGGTTTAATATCCTCTGAGGATCAGTTTTAGGTTCATATTGTTCATTCAATAGAATTCTGTGCATACAAATTGAAGAACTGATTCCTTTAATACCTGCTAAAGTCCATCCAAAGACCTTGTTATATCTTTTCAACATTTCAACTAATTTTTGCTCTTAAAATTTTTTTAAATCAGAAGATATAATAACAGACAATGTAGATGAATCTCCTTAAAGCACATATTTTAAATGGGCAGGTAATACTTTCAATTCAAGTTCAGGTGGTTTAATACTTGAAGGAATAAGATTNCTTATTTCACAATTTGATATCTTTACTAGACCACTAATTTGGGGATGATAAGCAGTAGATAATCTATGAATAATATTATATTTTCTAATCAATTTATCAATCCTCTTATTCCTAAAATGGAATCATCCATAATTAATAATCACTCTTGGCATTCCATATCTTATAAAAATTTTTTTATTTAAAAATTTTAAAACACTTCGAGCATCACATTTAGGTACAACAATAACTTCAATTCATTTGAAGATATAATCAAAAGCAATATATGTAAATTTCCAATTGAAGGCATAAATGGTCCCATAAAATATAATCCCCACAAATCAAAAATTTCATCTTTCAATGTGTAATTCAGAAGCATTTCATTTTTTATAGAAATATTTCCTACTCGCTGACATTGTTCACATATTTTAATATATTGACTAACATCTCTAGAAAGAGTAGGCCAATAAAATCCAGCTTGCAAAATTTTATGTGCAGTTCTACTAGTTCTAAAATGCCCTGCAAATTTAGAATCATGACATCGTTCAATTATTTGTTTAGTTTCTTTGTAAGGCACACATCTTCGAAAGATAAAATATTTACATTGTTTATATAAATATGGGTCATCCCAAAAATAGAATCTCGCATCTTAAATAAATTTCTTTAATTGTTGATTCTTCACATCTGGTGGTAGAATATCACTCATAATATAATTTACCATATCAGCATACCACGGTATATTCTTTATATCAATACTATAGAATTGTTCATCAGGGAAAGTTTATAAAATTTCATTTTCAAAATCAGTTAATAATTCTTGTTCTAGTCTACAGAAATGATCAACTATTTAATTAGTTCCCTTTCTATGTACTACCACAAAATCAAACACTTTCAACGGAAGTATCCATCTAATTAATCTCAATTTAGCATCCTTATTTTACATTAATTATTTGATAGCAGAATGGTTTGTATGCACCATACATTTAGCTCCAATTAAGTAAGGTCTAAACTTATCAAAGGCATAGACAATACCTAATAACTCTATTTTAGTAGTGTTGTATTTAATTTGAGGATTATTTAGAGTTTTACTAGCATAATATATTACTTTAAAACTTTGTCACACCTTTGCCCTAAAACAACTCCAATTGCTTGATCATTAGTATCACACATTATTTTAAATGGTTTCTCCCAATCAGGTGGAACTATTATAGGAGCAGTGATTAATTTTTCTTTTAGTAATTCAAATTCTTTTATGCATTCCTCATTAAAATTAAATTTTGTATCCTTTTCTAAAAGTTGACATAATGGCTTAACAATTTTTGAAAAATTTCTTATATAACATTTGTAGAAACCAGCATGTCATAGAAAACTTCTTACCTATCTAATCGTAGTAAGAGACGATAATTTCACAAAAAAGTTAAATTTTTGCTGGATCTACTTCCATGTCATTTTCAAAAATTTTATGCCCAAGTACAATTCCTCCTCCAACCATAAATTGACATTTTTCCAAATTTAGTACTAAATTGATTTTTTCACATAATTCTAGAACTTTTTCTAAATTATTTAAGCATAATTGAAATGAAGTTCCAAATATAGAAAAATCATCCATAAATACTTCCATTCCACAATCAATTAAATTAAAAAAAAATTGACATCATACATCTTTGAGATGTCACATGTGCATTACATGGTCTAAAAGATATTCTACGAAAAGTAAATATTCCATAAGGGTTCGTAAACATTATTTTTTCTTGATCCTTATGAGAAATTGGAATTTGATGATATATCCATCTAGAAAGCAGTAATACTTTTCCTGGTCAAATTATCCAACATTTGGTCTAAAAATGATAAAGGAAAATGATCTTTCTTGGTGGCTACATTTAATTTTTTATAGTGTATACAAATTCTCTAGCCAGTAACTTGTCTTATTGCAATTAATTCATTTTTCTCATTTACTTCAACTGTCACTCCTTTCTTTGGAACGCAGTGGATTGGACTTAACCAAGAGCTGTCTGAAATATTATATATTCCAACATCTAACCATTTTAAGATTTCCTTTTTAACAACTTCTTTCATTATCAGGTTTAATCTCCTCTGAGGATCAGTTTTAGGTTCATATTGTTCATTCAATAGAATTTTGTGCATACAAATTGAAGGACTGATTCCTTTAATATCTGCTAAAGTCCATCCAAAGACCTTGTTATACCTTTTCAACATTTCAACTAATTTTTGCTCTTGAAATTTTGTTAAATCAGAAGATATAATAACAGACAATGTAGATGAATCTCCTTAAAACACATATTTTAAATGGGCAGGTAATACTTTCAATTCAAGTTCAGGTGGTTTAATACTTGAAGGAATAAGATTTTTATTATCATTTTACGTAAGGTCCGGAATTTCAAATTTATCATGAACATAATATAAATTCTCATTTTTTATTTCATTCTCATTCTCATAACTCTCTTCTTGCCTTAATTTTTCTTCAAACATTCCCTTAAATCTTTCATTACTTAGATAATCAGTAGCTTCCATTCTAAAACATTCATTATCTTTTTCTATCGTAGGATATTTCATAGCTTTTGCTATATTAAATATTACTTCTTGATCATTGACTCTCATTATTAATTCTCTTTTTTACACATCTATCACGGCTCTCCCTGCTACAAGGGATGGTCTCCCCAAAATAATAGAAATTTCTTATCTTCCTTCATATCTAATACAATAAAGTCTACAAGAAAAATAAATTTTTCCACTTTCACTAATAAATCATCTATAACTCCCTTAGGATAAGTTACTGATCGATCAAGTGTTACTGTGAATTCTCTCCTAAATCTAAACATTTAAAAATTGATAGAGGTATAAGATTAATACTAGCTCCTATATCACATAAGGCTTTTCCAAAAAAATTCTCACCAATAGCACAAGGTATAGTAAAACTATTAAGATTTTTTAACTTTTCAGGAAGCTTTTTCTGAATNGGCTCTCCCTGCTACAAGGGATGGTCTCCCCAAAATAATAGAAATTTCCTTATCTTACTTCATATCTAATACAATAAAGTCTACAAGAAAAATAAATTTATCCACTTTCACTAATAAATCATCTATAACTCCCTTAGGATAAGTTATTGATCGATCAAGTGTTAATGTGAATTCTCTCCTAAATCTAAACATTTAAAAATTGATAGAGGCATAAGTTTAATACTAGCTCCTAGATCACATAAGGCTTTCCCAAAAACATTCTCACCAATAGCACAAGGTATAGTAAAACTATTAAGATTTTTTAACTTTTCAGGAAGCTTTTTCTGAATAATTGCACTACACTCTTCACTGAGTGCAACAGTCTCGTGATCTGCAAACTTCCTATTTTTGTTTAGTATATCCTTCATAAATTTTACATAACTTGGCATTTGTTCCAAAGTTTTAATGAAAGGAATATTTATCATTAACTTTTTAAGGATTTCCAAAAATTTTGTAAATTGTTTATCTTTATTCTTCTACTTCAATCGATGAGGAAACGGAGATGACGATTTTTCTAAAAAAAAAATATTGGTTTATATTCATCGTTGTCATTTTCAATTTCCACATTCTCCTCTCAACTTCAATTTCTCTTTGGATTCTTATCTCCACTTCTTTTTCACTTCATAATTGATTATTTTTAATTTGCTCTTTATTCTGATCTTTTGGATTAACTTCAATTGTGCTAGGAAGAATTCTNATGAGGAAATGGAGATGACGATTTTTCTAAAAAAAAATATTGGTTTATATTCATCGTTGTCATTTTCAATTTCCACATTCTCCTTCTCAACTTCAATTTCTCTTTGGATTCTTATCTCTACTTCTTTTCCACTTCGTAATTGATTATTTTTAATTTGCTCTTTATTCTGATCTTTTGGATTAACTTCAATTGTGCTAGGAAGAATTCTTAAGGGTCTATTACTAAGTGCATTAGCAATATGTCCTAATTAATTTATAATATTCCTAAATGCAGCTCCTTGATTTTGTATTTGATTTCCCAAGTTCAACATCACTTCTTCCATAATCAACTTCTTCTCCTTAAATTGTGAGTTATTGTTAAATCCAGGAGGATAATAAGGTCTATAGTTAGGATTCCCTTGGTTATTTGAATTTCCTGAGGGGTTCACTGAATTGTTATAATTATTCCAACTAAGATTAGGGTGATTTTTCCACCAAGGATTATAATAATTAGAATAGATAATATTATTCTATTATTTACAACATTCATAGTATAATAAGATGATTGAGTATCAAATATCTCTCCTAGTGATTTTTCCTCTAATACTGGTGGTATTTGAGAATGGTTCACTACAATTTGATAAATCTTTTTTGATATAGTGGCAACTTGAGATGCCAAAATCGACATTGCATCAAAATCATGAATACTAGCTACTCTCTTTGGATTTACCCGTTCAGAGGGCCATTGAAAATTATTAGTAATCATCTCCTCTATTAAAGAATATGCTTCATCAAAAGGTTTTGACATTAATGATCCACCTTCAATAGCATCTATAATAAATCTAAGTGATCGAACTAATCAATTGTAAGAAGTTTGAATTATTAACCAATCTGGTAAAGCATGGTGTAGACATCTCTTAATGAGAACTTTAAATCTTTTCCAAGCTTCATATATCGATTCCCTTTGCAAACTTACAAAAAGATGTAATATTGTTTTTAAGCTTAGCAGTTTTCGAGGGTGGAAAATATTTAGCTAAAAATTTTATGATAGTTCTCTCCAAGTTTTGATAGATCCATGTGCTAATGAATTTAACCAAGCTTTAGCTTTATCCCTTAATGAAAAAGGAAAACATATATACTTTCTAATTTTGAATTGTAAGATACTAAACCTTTAGATCCAATACTACACATAAATAAATATAATGAGCAAAAAAAATTCTTAAAAGTACTCTTAAATTAAATAAAAATATTTGATTTTTGATTTTTTAATTTTTTTTTGCACTATATTTTTTTCTTTATCGTTAAATTTCCTAATTTAGCAAATTTACCAAATCTATTTAATTTACAGTTACCATCCCCAGCAACGACGCCAAAAACTTGATACCAAAATTATAGATGTGTAAAATTAATAAAGTTGACTCCACTTTGCAGCGACGCTTAGAAACTTGATTTGTTATTTATGAATAAGAAATTGAAGAAATTTACATTAGAATTCTACACAAGTATATATATTGGTATCAAGTAATACAGGACTTTCTGATTAAGCCCCAAATATCGATCCCGCGAGGAATGTGTCAATTTGTAATGGAAATTTAAATCAGGAAATTTACAATGATNGCTTTGCAGCGACGCTTAGAAACTTGATTCGTTATTTATGAATAAGAAATTGAAGAAATTTACATTAGAATTCTACACAAGTATATATATCGTTATCAAGTAATACATGACTTTCTGATTATGCCCCAAATATCGATCCCGCGAGGAATGTGTCAATTTGTAATGGAAATTTAAATCAGGAAATTTACAATGATAAAGAAAATCTACTACACTAAATTTTAAATGTTCAGGATGCTAACATTACTAAATTATCAACTACAAGCAAAACTGTAAAGCAAAGCTAAGCAATAACTACCAAACTATATTTTTTAATGAAGTTGTAAAATATGAAAAAGAATCTTTCCCACTACAATGAGTGTTTGGTTAAATGAGAGAGATAAAAGATTTTAATTGTGCCAAATAGGAATAATTTTAATTCTCTACCCTTATTCAAGTGTTATAGAGAATCATTGACTAATCTTAGNAGATGCTAACATTACTAAATTATCAACAACAAGCAAAACTGTAAAGCAAATCTAAGCAATAACTACCAAACTATATTTTTTAATGAAGTTGTAAAATATGAAAAAACATCTTTCCCACTACAATGAGTGTTTGGTTAAATGAGAGAGATAAATGATTTTAATTTGTCATGTGCCAAATAGGAATAATTTTAATTCTCTACCCTTATTCAAGTGTTATAGAGAATCATTGACTAATCTTAGGTTTAGTCTCTAAGTCCGTGGTTAGGCTGGGAGAATACTGGCTCCCACTTCCCTTACTCTGAAGGCTAACTCTTGCTTTATTTCTTAAAAATTAAGACGAAATTGGGGATTTTAGTTTGTCACCCTAGAATCTCCAATTTTTCACCCACTAATATATATTTACCTATTTATTTGCACCTAATTCCATGAACAAAACACTCCATCATGGTATCNGAACTAAGACGAAATTGGGGATTTTAGTCTGTCACCCTAGAATCTCCAATTCTTCACCCACTAATATATATTTACCTATTTATTTGCACCTAATTCCATGAACAAAACACTCCATCATGGTATCAAATGTGATTCTCACTTTGTTGTGAAAATCATACTCCCTTTGCCAAATAGTATGTTTCACAACAGATGTTAACATTTCAATTGGCCAAATTGAAAAGTAAATTAAGAATGGAGTGAAAAAATCATAATAATTTATTTTATATTTTTAAATTGACACATCCAAATTATCTCTTCATTTCACCATATCTCAGAGTAGAGAGAAAGATAAGAATACTACTTAGACCTCATGAGAAAGATACAAAAAAATATGAACTTCATAAATAAAAGAGAGTTTATACAACAATAATAAATACCACTTATCTTTAACTCTTTCTCAAAGAAAATCCCATGTAGCTCCTCTTCGACTCTTTCTCTCTTTAGAAGACTCTTGTTTCTCTCTTTGAATATGTAAGGAAGAAGTAATCTCTTACTTCTCTCCCTCTTTAACAACTCTTAGGAGAAATCACACTTAGACTCACCACACTACACAATACCACAATGGAACACTTAAGGAAACTCAATGACACAATAGAGGACACCTTTTTCTGATCAATTTCTTCTTTAAATGAAGCATAATGTCAGTTTTCCAAGAGGAGTATCAAATAACACTTCAAAAAGCATCCAAATTCATTGACTCTTTTAGATTTTTGCCCTGCACCAACTTCAGCATTGTCAACGCCCATGATGGCACCGTCGGCACCCATGGCCCAAATTAAATTTGTGCTCTTTATCAAATGGTGCCATCAACGCTGAGTGTTTCTCTCCAAAATGCTATTTTGACTCCAAATTCCATCTTTTTTGCTTGTTTTTTGCTCTAAGCATTAAAAATCATCAACCTGCAATAAAACATGAAAAATACATTCCTTNGAATACTACTCAGACCTCATGAGAAAGATACGAAAAAATATGAATTTCATAAATAAAAGAGAGTTTATACAACAATAATAAACACCACTTATCTTTAACTCTTTCTCTAAGAAAATCCCATGTAGCTCCTCTTGGACTCTTTCTCTCTTTAGAAGACTCTTGTTTCTCTCTTTGAATATGTAAGGAAGAAGTAATCTCTTACTTCTCTCCCTCTTTAACAACTCTTAGGAGAAATCACACTTAGACTCACCACACTACACAATACCACAATGGAACACTTAAGGAAACTCAATGACACAATAGAGGACACCTTTTTCTGATCAATTTCTTCTTTAAATGGAGCATAATGTCAGTTTTCCAAGAGGTGTATCAAATAACACTTCAAAAAACATCCAAATTCATCGACTCTTTTAGATTTTTGCCCTGCACCAACTTCAGCATTGTCAACGCCCTTGATGGCACCGTCGGCACCCGTGGCGCAAATTAAATTTGTGCTCTTTATCAAATGGTGCCATCAACGCTGAGTGTTTCTTTCCAAAATGCTATTTTGACTCCAAATTCCATGTTTTTTGCTTGTTTTTTGCTCTAAGCATTAAAAATCATCAACCTGCAATAAAACATGAAAAATACATTCCTTTAAAGAGCAATATCACAAAAAATGAGTATAAAATATATGTCTAAAATGTATATATTTTTGGTGCATCAGAAACCACACTGGATGGTTATTCTGCCTTTCTCGAGCATCCATTTTCGCGGCTCTGCGTAAGTTTTCTTCATTAGCAAACCAACTTGACCTTTGTTTCTTAGGTGAAATACACAGTCAAGNCATATATTTTTGGTGCATCATAAACCACACTGGATGGTTATTCTGCCTTTCTCGAGCATCCATTTTTTCGGCTCTGCGTAAGTTTTCTTCATTAGCAAACCAACTTGACCTTTGTTTCTTAGGTGAAATACACAGTCAAGAATTCTTCTTTCATCATTTTCAGAGAAGACTCCTGTATACAACTTCAGGCCTTCCAAAATGTTAACAAACTTTCCTTGGATTTCCTCATAGAATTCAAATTCTGGCTTCTTAACATTGTTCATTCTCTCCAGCTCCGTCGTAGGATTCATTTGAGATCTTTGGGGTGCTCCCTCATCTCAATTTATGTAGGATACCATGTATGACTTGGCTTTGTAGATAATAGAATATACAACTCAGTGTCCGGGTAAGTTGTCTCCTGGCGTCCTGTGTCAGTGGCTATGACCTCTTCAAAAGAACTGTGGTGATTTAAATGGAGAAAATTGCATGTTGGACATTCCACAAATGCTCCTCCTTGTGATGCTTTTATGGGAACCTCAATGTTACACATCGGACGACCCTTGTAAAGTTCATCTGGTACTGCTGGTAGTATCTACTATGTAAAAAACTCAAGTGCGTCCTCCGTGGCAAGCAAACTATTAGAAGTCACTCTCATACAAGGATAAAAAAATTTTCCCTCAGAAATCAGGGTGAGTGTATTTTTTGCGTCCTTCATGCGTCTTTTCATCATGTAGAAAAGCTTTGTGCTTGTGGTGATTAGCGTTTCAGCGTTGTGTTCTTCTTAGTGATGCATCTGACACCCTTTCTTCATCAAGATTGTTTAAATTCCTCGTTGATGTGGTTATCATGGACGAAAAATGGATAGTTCCTTCCATCAAATTTTGTTGTGTCATCACTTTCTTCATCTTTGGCAAGGAGTCTTCTTTAGTACCAATCTTCAGCAGCAACGATAATCCTTCTTTCTCTTGGCGGCTGACTATGTCCATCAAGGAACCATCATAGTTTACATTAACCTAACCAAAATTTAAGTCAAAGTCTACGATGTCACCTTGAGATGCCCTGCTTTGTTTAGTGCGAGATTCAAGCCGTCTCTAAAGGCAAAAATTAGCTTTCGTATTAACATTNCCCTGTATACAACTCCAGGCCTTCCAGAATGTTAATAAAATTTCCTTGGATTTCCTCATAGAATTCAAATTCTGGCTTCTTAACATTTTTCATTCTCTCCAGCTCCGTCGTAGGATTCATTTGAGATCTTCGGGGTGCTCCCCAATCTCAATTTATGTAGGATACCATGTATGACTTGGCTTTGTAGATAATAGAATATACAACTTAGTGTCTGGGTAAGTTGTCTCCTGGTGTCCTGTGTCAGTGGCTATGAACTCTTCAAAAGAACTGTAGTGATTTAAATGGAGAAAATTGCATGTTGGACATTCCACAAGTGCTCCTCCTTGTGATGCTTGTATGGGAGCCTCAATGTTACACATCAGACGACCCTTGTAAAGTTCATCTGGTACTGCTGGTAGTATCTACTATGTAGAAAACTCAAGTGCGTCCTCCGTGGCAAGCAAACTATTAGAATTCACTCTCATACAAGGATAAAAAAATTTTCCCTCAGAAATCGGGGTGAGTGTATTTTTTGCGTCCTTCATGCGGCTTTTCATCATGTAGAAAAGCTTTGTGCTTGTGGTGATTAGTGTTTCAGCGTTGTGTTCTTCTTAGTGATGCATCTGACACCCTTTCTTCAGCAAGACTGATTAAATTCCTCATTGATGTGGTTATCATGGACGAAAAATGGATAGTTCCTTCCATCAAATTTTGTTGTGTCATCACTTTCTTCATCTTTGGCAAGGAGTCTTCCTTAGTACCAATCTTCAGCAGCGACGGTAATCCTTCTTTCTCTTGGCGGCTGACTATGTCCATCAAGGAACCATCATAGTTTACGTTAACCTAACCAAAATTTAAGTCAAAGTCTATGATGCCACCTTAAGATGCCCTGCTTTGTTTAGTGCGAGATTCAAGCCGTCTCTAAAGGCAAAAATTAGCTTTCGTATTAACATTATTCTACAGAAGAAAGAAAAACACCAGTGCGCTGAAATTTAGCATGAACAAGAACAAAAATGAAGCATTCATCAAAAAATAAAAATTTTAATTTGTACTGGTGCAAATTTCTTATTTTGATTTATTTTAATTTAATGGAATTTAAAAATTAGAGACAAAAGTAAAAAATAAAAGTGACCAAGTTCCAAAACTTTCATTTTATTGAGGTTAATTTTATTTCAAAATTTTGGACCTAGTCACAANTTGAAGCATTCATCAAAAAATAAAAATTTTAATTTGTAGTGGTGCAAATTTCTTATTTTGATTTATTTTATTTAATGGAATTTAAAAATTAGAGACAAAAGTAGAAAATTAAAGTGACCAAGTTCCAAAACTTTCATTTTATTGAGGTTAATTTTATTTCAAAATTTTGGACCTAGTCACAATGGTTGGCCAAATAAAAAACCCCATAACAATCAAAATTTCAATAGGATGATTTCAGGCAATGTCATGTCAGGTAGTATGTCTTAAAGTAGCAGCCATTAACCGACAACATAGGTCTTTTGCCTTGAAATAACACCAGCTGGTAAGTTCCTCTCAAATAGACCTTCTCTATGACANTGGTAGTATATCTTCAAGTAGCAGCCATTAACTGACAACATAGGTCTTTTGCCTTGAAATAACACCAGCTGGTAAGTTCCTCTCAAATAGACCTTCTCTATGACAAATGGTCCCTCCCAAGTTGGTTCAAAAATTTCACCTATCTTGCGGTATGGAAGAATAGGTCATTTGAGAACGAGAACAAGGTCACCAACTTTGAATGCCCTTGGGTGGACCAATAGTCATGAGTCTGCACCATCCTTGCTTGGTAGAGCTCCAAATGTTGTTGTGCTTTCATTAAATTTCCCTCGAGACTTTCTAATTCTTCAAGTCTAAGTTTTGCACTTTCTTCAATTATAATTTGGTTGGTGACTACAACTCTGAGAGACAGTGTCTAAACTTCTAGTGATAGTATGACCTCGGATTCGTACACAAGTGAGTAGGTTGTACATTGAGTGGGAGTTTTGAACGTTGTCCGGTAGGCCCACAAGGCTTCTAATAGTTTATTATGCCGATCTCTTTTGTTTTCATCCAATGTCTTCTTTAAGATTTGTATGAGCATTTTGTTGAAGGCCTCGACCAATCCGTTTGCTCTAGGATAGTATATTGTAGAGTATGTCCAGTCTATCCCATGTCGTTTGATGAAATTTTTGATCTTTGTGCTTTTGAAGGCTGGCCCATTATCAGAAATCACTCTGCCTGGCAAACCAAAAGTGTAGATAATCTAGCTTTTGAAAAATTATAGAACATGTTGTGTTGTAACCTCTCGTAATGGCACTGCACTTGGAGAAGTAATCCATAGCAGCAAGAATAAATCTATGTTCCTTAGAGGATGGAGGGTTTATCAGATCTATTATGTTCGTGCCCCAACACTCGAATGGCCACAATGTAACAGTTAGGTGTAGCACATTCAAAGGTCGGTGTAAGACCACCTCATGCACTTGACAAAGGTGACACCTTTAAGTTGTATACATGAAATTAAATATTACTTCTGACCAATAATACATGAGTGTCTTGATCTTCAATTTCATCTTTGGCCCTAACTGGTGAGCGCCACAGAATCCGACATATACTTCTTTAACAATATTCTATGCTTTGACTATGCTTTGACATCTCAGCCACATCTGATCGAATGATCTTCTGTAGAGGACATCACCCACCAGAGCATATAACATAGCTTTTCTCATGATGTGGTATGCCTCAGATTTGACTTATTGCAACTTTCTAGTTTTTAAATATTTTATTAATGGCTTACACTTGTCTTCATTGATGTTAGTAATTGCAATCATCATTCCTTATTCTTTTTCAAATTTGAGTAAGTTATCGAGGTCAATCTAAGACAAAACTCGTCGTCCTTGTACTGTAATGTCAATGAAATCCTCTAGTGGACATGCCAGTTCCTTAGCAAGTTTCACTAGAGCATCGGCATTGGTGTTATCTTCTTGAGGAATCTGGTATAGAGTTACATTAGGGATCTGCTCTAATAGCTTCATTATGTACCAGTGATATTATGCTAGCCTTTCTTTCAAACTCTTATACTGTCCGGTAACATGTTGGATGACCAGTTGTGAGTCACCTAGATGATGGTGTTTGTTATACCCATTGAGATTGCTAACTCCAACCTAGTGATCAATGCTTCATACTCTACTTCGTTATTTGTACATAGCTCTATCAGGTGGTAGGAAAATCTCAACATACCCTTATCTAGCGTGATGAAAGCAGACCAAATTCTGCTTTCCCTAGTGTAATCATTTCTGATCCTTTGTCTTTTTTGGTTGAAGAAGCTCCATCAAAGTACATTTCCCAATGCCTGACACTGGATGGTTATATTTGTAGTATTTGCTCATATGGTAATTCATCATTGAGTGGGGACCTAGTTAGAAGTGGGTGCGTTGCAAGAAAATTTGCTAGAATTTGACCCTTTATAGCACAGAGGGGAACAAAATTTTTATCGAATAGCAATAAAATTATCGACCAAATTGCTAAACGTACGAAAAGTGTTGGTCGGGTCAATAAATATTGCAATGGATTAACTTTTAAAATAAGGATAATCTTATGAGAAAACATGTAATGCCTACGCTTTTGGGCGGCAAAAATTAAATATAGACAATTCTTTTCAATAGGCGGATACTTTACTTCCATTGGTATTAGACGATGACTCAAGTAGTAGAGTGTGTTTTCCTTACTTTCGTCGTTGAACTGAGCCAACAAGGCTCTGAGAGAGTCGTTTAAGGCCACGGTATAAAGTATCAACAATTTTCCCGGGATAGGGGTTGCCAAAAGAGGGGGTGTCATTAAGTATCTCTTAACATCCTTAAAGGCCCGTTGGCATTTTTCTTCCTAAATGAATTTGGCATCCTTTTTAATTAATGTCAAGAAGGGTTCACACCTACCTGAGAGATTAGAAAGAAAACATCTCAAATATGCCAATTTTTCTTGAAAGGAATGTAGTTGTTACAAGTTTTTGGAGGAGGCATTTCGAAGATAGCTTTAATCTTATCCGGGTCACTCTTGATTCCTCGATGACGGACAACGAATCCTAGAAATTTCCTTGAGGTGATGTCGAAGGCGCACTTTAAGGGATTCATCTTGAGATTATATTATTGTAATCATTCCAACAAAATCCTTAAATCATAAAAATGGTCTATTTTCTATTTTCCACCCCGTGTTTATGAACTGCAACTTTTGCTGACAACCCTAGCATCTCATCATAACTCCAAGCAAAGTAATCTTTAAATTTTGACAATAATTCTATCAATTCTTTGGATTCTTCCTCGTTGAGTAGAGAACTTATAATGTGGGTCGGAGCTACTCCTCAGTCTCAAGGTTGTTTTCTTTTAATTTATACACCATTTACTTAGTTTCTTATTCAAATTCCGGTGGGGTGTCACCAATCATCTAATCTTGAGAGTCATCCTCTACATCAAGGCAATACTCTTCCAATCCACTAGTAACAACCATGCAAAATTCAGAGTCATCCACTGGTCCTATAATACCAAATTCAAGGCCTTTTGAGTTAGGAGTTAGACATTTAACATTCCACAATTTTTTAAAAAGTTGTAGTTTATCCTTTGGCATTTATTTTGGAACATATCCCTGTTGAATTAATTTTTGTACACAAGGAGAAAAGTAAACAAAAGGTAATTCCATTAATTAATTAGAATCCTCTTCTAATATTACATAACTTTTAGAACTAGTAGAAGGGGAAGCACGGTAAAACTTGATTGGCTTCAAACCAACACTAAAGACTTCCTTAAATTCTAAACTCTCAACCTTTTGAGGATAGATTAGAGTAAGAGTCATGGCATGCACATAGTGGTTGATTCGATCATGCATCGACTCACATTCATCTTTTTTCACATATTCCAAATCTTGTATTGAGGTTTCTTTTGTTTTATCATCATCATTTCTTCCTTGGATATTTCTTCACAAAACTTTCTTCCATATCGATGTTGATGGTCAGCCTAGTCCGTTCAACAATCATGTTAATTCTTCCTCATCCACGTCCCCAGCCTCGATCTCGGGTGTATGTTTTATAAGAAACTCTACCATTCCGTTGTGAATAAATGATAGTAGATTGTTGAAGCAGAGTTGAATGGTCTCCTCTTTGTGATTCTTCTGAATCTTCCACTTAATTTTTTACAATTTCATGGGAAAAAAACAATTTCCTTTAGAGGTACGTAGTAAGCGACGTCTTTGTGGATACCTACTTCATGAAATAAAAATGGCTGTAAATCTCCCTTGAAACAATGTTCTTTCCCTTCTTTGAAATATTTGATGCACTACTATAAAGACGACAGAACAATGTTATGCTCATGAATCCATGGTTTAATTCACCATCATAATCACTACGTATCTTTGTATACCCATCACTATGCTCATCAAAATGTTCTAAGTTTGATACCTTATCCGCAGTATGGTTCACATTGTCCAAAATCCTCTGTAATAACTGTGACTGAGAATCAGATCCAGAAGTTTGACCTCATGATGTAGAAGCATGTGAAGTAGAAACTCGTGATGTCGAAGCAACAAAACTACTATATAATCCACCCCTCTAGCCAAAAATAGAATGATGCGAATAAGACTTCACCTTGAGACTAGTAGTGGGCTTTAGGGTTGTAAGATCTCCTCCCAGCTATTAAATCTAACTCCAGCCTGCTCGCATAAAAAAAAGATCAAGGATGTGAATCTCAAACCTGTAGTAGTAATAGCAATGACTGATCTGGTAATAACTCTATGAATCCAAGCTTCAATAGAAATAGGCTTGAACTGTTGAATGCAATAGTTCAAGGTTGCTTGATCTTGAGTCACTTCACTCAAATGATTTGTAGGTAGCAGACGAGCAGAAATAAAATAATACCATGCCTTTGCAAATGACATCCAACTTTGAAGCAAAAAAGTCCACTCTTCTTTCATTTGTAATCTTCCAAAGCCCTCTTCCATCAGTCAAAGGTGAAATAATCTTGTCTAGATCCTCCTCAGTAGGACTATAGTTTGAATAAAAAACACAAAGTACTCGAGGGCAAATGATAAAACTAATTAATTACCTCAGGAGAAAAAGGCACTGTCTTCCCCCTCACCATGACTCCTTCATCAACTTCACGGAGATTCACATAGAACTACCGCACAATAGAAATCACTACGACAACAAAAAATAAAATAGAACCGCTCCCACTGGCGGCAAACAATTAAATCTTCAACAGCTCCTCCAAAACTCTTAAAACACCACTCAGGAATTGACTTTCTCGACTGCAGTGCATCACTGTATCAATTCTAAGCTCTCTAACTCACAAACTTGTTTGAATCAAATGGAACCTTCCCCTTACTCCTCTTCATTCTTGGTGCCATTTCTAATAAAATGTATAAATTTCACAATAAATTCCAAATTTAACTCCAAATCATTAAACTAAACTCTTAAAAGCTTAAACTAACAAATTCATGCCTTTTCCATAGATTTTTCTGAAATTTTCACCATGTATAGTGTTTTTCAGGTAGCTCATAAATGTGCTCAAATTACATGGTGAAAATAAAAAATTTTTGTGTAGAAGTGAAGCTCTTACCTCAAGGATTTCAAATCTAACAATTTTTGCTCCAAATCTCCAAGAAATCTTCAAAATATGGTAAGCCCTAGCTCCAAAATCACGAAAACTCAAGGAAGAAGGAGAAGCAAAGGTGCGTTAATGGAGTTCTTCAGACAAAATTTTCATTTAAAACCGTTCGCGAACCGATTTTTGTGAATCAGTGCTTAAGTGTTAATGGTTCGACGCTTAGGCGCCTGTCTCTTGGTTAGGCAGCACTTAAGCATGGGTCTTGGCACTTAGGCACAAGTGCACAAAGTTTAATTTTTTTGATTTAAGTAAATCAACCCTAAATGGCCTCAAAACACTTTTAAATACTATTTCCTTCCCTCTTAACTCTCCTCTTACTCAAGATTCTCCAATCTTAACTAATTCGATTCAACACACAATAACACAAAATTTCACACAAACCACTTATACTCATTCACAACAATTACAAATGTTTTCAAATAATAGATTCTCGATCCAAATAGTCTGGGATGAGAAGATTCCTAACATAAACACTAGACAACCATAACATTAAGACACACTAACACACTTAACAATAAACAAACACTAAAAACTTAACATTAGACAAACACTAAATACATAAACTATAAATCATGAACTTAATTTCATTCCCTAGTTGAATGATCAAATGGCCTATCATTAGTCTCTCCTTCAACATTTGGAATGTTTATTTGAAAGAATAGATGATAATTAATAGCTCTTGTCGAATCTTCTTCAATCCATTTGTTTTTCAGATACATAGTCTTGTCTGCTTCTTCTATAAAATTGGTATGACTAAACTACATCTTAAGTTGCCATCCCATATGATCCAGATGCTAGTTAACTTCCATCACTTTTGCTTCAATTTAAGCCACGTTAAACTCAATCTTAGTGATTTTTTTTGCTATTCCTTTGATACTAACGACAAGGAAACCATTATATAATTCTTGCGCACTCTGACTAATAAACGTCTTCTCACTGCATCCTCCTTCTTCAAATCACTCTCCCAAGATGACATCTTTCCAAAACTCTCTCTTTTTCACTTAGGATTTTGGGTTAAAATTGAATTGTGGTAAAAATCCTTGCATAACCCTTCTATTTATAGGCTCCAAACTCTCCTATAACTCTTAGGCACATCCTAGAACTGTCTCCCACATCAAAGCAAACTAAATCTCAATTAAAACTTCTCAAAAACAAATTTAGTGCATGTTTTTTAACTGTCGCGCTTAAGCGCTGGATCTTCGGGCTTAAGCGCTAGTGCTCAATTTAACACAGGTTAACTTAATGTCCAAATACTTGTTCTAACATGTCTAAGTCATCTTTAAAGGTCTTGAAATAATCACTAACTTAATATATAATAAAAAATACTATTATAATTTTCTAAATCACACACAACCTCACAACAATAAAAACAAACATACAGATAACTATGGGTTGTGATACCCGAAAATATAGTTGTATAAAATTTATAAAGTTGACTCCACTTTACAACAATGCAAAAAACTTGATGTGGTATTTTATGAATAATAACGTTAAGCACTTAATATTAGGATTTTACGTAAGTATAAATATCGTTATCAAGTGATACAAGACTTTCTATTTAAGTCCCAAATATCGATCCTATGCAAAAGGTTTAAATTTGAAATGATTCACAGAAATAAAACAAAATTACTGTCACTAATTTTGAATGTTTGAGATACTATCAAACCTAAACTATTAACTACTAGCAAAATTTGAATGCAAAGTTGAAAACAGTAACTACTAAACTATGTTTATGAGATGAAGTTTTCTAATATGAAAAAACATCTTTCCCACTACAATGAGTTTTTTTAGAAATGAGATGAGATAAACGGTTTAAATATGTATTGTGCCAAATAGGAGCAATTTTAATTCTCCACCCTGATTCAGAGTTATAAAAATCATTAGTTTAGTCCCTAAATTTATGGCTAGGCTAGGAGGATACTGACTCTCACTCCAGAGCTCCCACTTCCCTTCCCCTAAAGGCTAACTCTTTCTTTAGTTCTTAAACACTAAGATCGAATTGGAGATTTTAGTCGTCACCCTAAAATCTCTAATTCTACGCCCAACAATGTATATTTCATTGTTTGTTTGCACTTAACTCCATGAACGAAACACTCCTCCATGAGATTAATTGTGATTCTCACTCTGTTGTAGAACTCATACTCCATTTCCCGGATCACATATTTCATAACATATTTTAACAATTCTATTGGCCAGATCTAACAGTAAATTAAGAATGGAGTTGAAAAACTATCACAAATTATTTTATATTTTAAATTGACACATCCAAATTATCTTTTCATTTCACCATATCTCAGAGTAGGGAGAAAGATCAATGAAACTACTCAGACTTCATGAGAAAGATACAAAAAAACACAAATTTTATATATAAAAGAAAGTTCATACAAAATTAATAAACAAACAACACTTATCTAACTCTTTCTAAAAAAAAATCCTTTATAGGCTCTCTTAGGAAATCTAGGAAGAAGAAATCTCTCACTTCTCTCCCTTTCCAACACTATTAGAGAAGAATTCACGCTTAAACTCACCACAAAAGCTCAAAACTATAAAGAAAATAAAAAGACTAATGGACTCTAAGTGGGTATATGGAATGTGAAATATCGTGGAGGAGCGTGGAAAGTGGTTGAAGAGTGCGAAGGGTCGTCAAGGGGAGGTTTTTTTTATCAATTTCAGCTCTAAATAGAGACTAAGGTTGGTTTTCCAATAGGTGCATCCAAAAACTCTTCAAAAAACATCCAAATTTGTTGAATCTTCTAGAAATAGGGCCTGCATCAACACTGGCGCCGTCGGTGCTGAACAATTCTTCAAAAACTTCATTTTGACTCCAAATTCCATCATTCTTGCTTCTTTTTTGCTCCAAGTCCTAAAAATGGATAACCTACAATAAAATATGAAAAATTGCTTTCTTAAAAGTGCAATATCAACAAAAATGAGTATAAAATATGGTCTAATAATGCATATATTTTTGGTGTATCAAAATACCCCAAACTTAAATGTTACTTGTCCTCAAGTGACTCCTTTACTACATAAAAATATGACTCATGACAAAGATTTTAACTTCTAGATTTCCATATTTTAGTCCACTAAATACAATAGTATAACTTAAGAAAAATGTAAAATAACTCCAGTTAATACTAAAGGTATAAGAATATCTAGCATTCAAGTCTAAGATTTTTTTTATTCTCTATTCTTTTCAAGGAAAATTGCAAATTATTCATATTAAAACCACATAAAATATCCACATAAAAAAGAGCTTCATGAAACTTTACTAGTAAATATGCTAATACAATAATATAAGTTTAGAAAATGTAGCCAAGCTTTCTTCTTTAAGTTGATTCAAGTGAAACCAATTTCTAATTAGGCATCTCCTCAAGCTTCTCCTCACATATTTTTCTTTTCTTCCTTTTTAGGATCATTTTGAATCCTTTTTCTTTTCTTTTCCTTTCAGGATCATTTTCAATCCTTTTTCTTTTATTTTCTTTCTCTTTTTTTTTTAATGTGAGGATTAATATATTTGGATAGCCTTTAATGATTTTGAACTTCACTATCCTCCTCTTAAAGTTAAGAGCTTTTCACATTCCTTCACTTTATAAATTTATATTAGCTTTAAAAATTTTTCATAAAGTTTTAATCTTTTACTCTTACATGAATCTCTAACATTTTTAATACTTCAAAAATACAAATTCTTTTACTCACAATAAAAAAACATAGTCTTATTCTATCATACCAGATATCTTAATCTCTAAAATTAACCTTTATTATTAAAACTTTTTACTTGTTTAATATATATTTAGAAATATAAATATAGGTATATAAAGTTACCCTCCAATACCAAAGGTCATGTTAAATTTTAAAATATTTTGAATATATAGCTAATTTAGGACAAATAAAATTAAATTTCTTTTCTTTAAAAAGGAATTTTCCTCCCCCCCTCCCAAACTTAAATTTTTAAAAGATTTAGCATGAAAAACTAAAAAAATAAAGGGTGAAAGAAAACGTTTAATACATAAAGGAAAGACTTACCTATTGAAGGTTCTGATATTGAACTTAACTTTGAAATATTGCAGGTGCTAATACGAAAAGCTACAAGACTTAAAACATTAAATAACACATAATGCATATAAAAATTTGTTGAAAAAGAGTCAACTACAAATACATTCAACAAAGTACTAAAAACTAACAACAGTACTACAATGATTTCCAATGTAGAAACAGTTTCACAAATCTACTATTCACAATACAACACAATATTTAAAATTAAGTTTCACACTCTAAAAACAAACAGTCACAACAATAAAGTACAATTAAACATAAACTAAACAAAAAAATCAAACTAAAACTTCACCAATCATCATCTTCTTCTTCTTCTTCTTCCACATCCAAATTTTGTTGTTGATATGAGGTAAAAACAGGGTGATTAAGAAACTGAACTGAGTAGTCACCCATCATGTGTTTGACAATCGCATCAACAACATCATATTAAAACTTTTATCTTTTCAAATCATCATTGTGTGCATTTATGGCCTCCATATTTTCTATTCTACTTTACATTCTCAAGAAATCTCCCTGTTGGATCATCATCTGCTCCATAAGTTCCTGGAGAGTAGGGGTACTAGAAGTAGTTGTGCTTGANATTGGATCATGGTTAAAGCTTATGATGCTCAGTAAAAATGGCACCATAGGGTANTGTAGAAGGGCGATTTGATGGGGCTTTGGCTTCCTTCACACTTGTGAAGGTGTAGAGCCAATTTAATTAGAGTTTGGTGCTGTATAGGTTGGGATTGGAACTTGTCCTGGTTTCGGGCAGGAATTCAAGCTCAAAATTGAATTGCCATGGTGAATTTGAGAGGGGGAAGTGGATTGGAATGTGTTAAGGGTCTCTCAAGGAAGCTTTCAGAGGAGTTTGAAAGGCCCTAGTAAAAATTTTTTTACCACACCATGGCCGTGAGGGGTAGATTTTATAGAAATTGGCCAATGGGGAGCTTAGCTGGCCAATTGAGAGCTTAGCCCCACTGCTTAGGTGTCAAGAAGAGGAGCTCTCAGGTCAATTTGGGCTGAGGTGGCTTCTTGGCATGAGTTTGGGTTTTAACCATGTGGGGGCTCACGATTTTGGGCTTTAGCTTGGGTTAAGGTGGTTAACCAAGG
>JXCR01143951.1:103520-155419 GCA_002079205.1 Phalaenopsis hybrid cultivar
ATTGATTTAACCTCCTTATTATCTCTTTAAAAGCTTTTTTTCAAAAATTTACCCATGGGATAAATATCAAACCTAACCATGGGTTGATGGCTGGCTTTAAACTCAACCCTAGAGTCTAGGATGAGTTAAGGTAGAGCTCATTTNCACCTTTCTTCACCTTCACTTTTTACAAATACATTTTTCTAAACACACTTTCACATACATAAAGCAAACTAAATTGTAATTTAGCATCGTAATCAAGCCACAACACTAGAACACTGATACAAAATTATACAAAATCAAAGTTAATGGAGTTCTAAAGCAAAGTAAAATAAAGTAAATTAAATCCACACAATCACATTAAAATCATAATTACTTTAAAATAGTAGATCGTCCAACTTCTTCACTTATTCTGCTTCATCTTTAATTTTTTCTCCTCTTCTAATATCTCCCATAGACTGGTAATGGACGTACAAATTATATAAGGGTTGGTACAGGAGTTGATCAGTCGAATTTTCATCAATCCTTTCATTTTTTTTGAACATTTGCACCAATCCTGCTTCAATTGTTCCAGTAAGATCAAAGTTCTCCTTCATCCTCCAATCTAGGTGATCAAAAGGTCATTAAGATTTCCTATTGCATTCATAATACTCTGAAGTTCTCTTTCTATTTTTTTTATTTTCTTTTCCAAAGCTATTAAACTTCCAACTGTTTGTGGCATTAATAGCTTTGAAGCATGTGGTGAATGATCCAAGATAACTTCTAAGCTTCATTCTCATTCCCAATAGAATTGTCATCAATAGGAATCATGGGCTCCCAAGGTAATAATACTTTTTCTCAACTTTCATTGGCACTTGACATTGACTGCAAAGTATAAAAATTGTGGAAGGATTCCCTAGTCCATATATTGGCCCATTCATAATAATACCCATAATAGATTTGAAAATATTCGATCCCACATCAATGGGCTTATCCATTTGAATGCAATAGTTTAAAATGACACTTTCTCTTGTAATTCTACTAATCTTCATGGTAGGGAGTAATTTTGCAGATATGAAGAAATGCCATTGTTTTGATATTGGATTAAGTAGTGAAGTAGAGAAACTAACGTATCCCTCATCTCTAATTTCCCAATTATCATTTTCATCCATCAAAAAGTTAAATAAATATTGCATCATATCTCTCATTATTATAAAATTTGTATATATACAGATTTGAATGTTTTCTATCATACACAAATCATTAATTTGGACCGGAGTAAATGGTACAGCCTCTCTCATTGACAATAACTACAATAGTAGTGTAGCTTAGAACTTCTCAACATCTCTTTGCAATGATTTTCTTAATCTGTGAACTTGGATTACTCAATCCATGATTGACAAAGCCTCTCTCATTGACAAGTCACTTTTTCGTAATGACTTTGTCATATAATCTCTGCGCGTTATAACTAATAAACTTTTTTCTATTGAAAACTCTATTCCTGGAAGTATTTCTGAAATTGTAAGCCATAAAATTCAAAATTTGGAAGTTTCTGGTCATCCAAGGTGTTTTTTAGGCCTTTAAAAACACCTTTCAGCTGTTGTTTAGGAGTGAAATCCCAACAAAGTCCGCCACATTAGACCTGAACATGCAAAACTGCTCAAGACGTCGTCGGAGCTCCTGATGGTGCTGTCGGTGCTCCCAACGGCGTTATCGGTACCATGGTCCCTGTAAACGGGCATCGTCAGCGCCGGATGCCAAAATCAAGTCTCTTGTCTTTTTGTTCAATTTGATTCCAAATTTTTCCTCCAACACAAATATTTGTCTTAATTTATGATATATAAAATTTTATAGGATTCAAAAATATTATTATTTCTTAAAAACACTTATTAAACAACATAGTAATATATAGACATATATAGATTTATATATGGGTTGTCTCCCATAAAGCACTTAGTTTAACGTCGTCAGCTCGATGTACCATTGTTTAATCAAGTGACTTAAGATCAATTTTTTTTAAATTGTGGCATATGTCCTTCATAATAATGTTTCAATCGATGCCCATTAACTTTAAATATCTTTTCAGTTTTAGGATCTTTATTAACAACAATTCCACAATGATAGAATTTAGTCACTTTAAATGATCCTAGCCATCTAGATTTCAGTTTTCCTGAAAATAATCTCAATCTTGTATTATATAATAAAACTTTTTATCCAGGTTCAAACTTCTTTTTAATAATCTTCTCATCATGCCATATTTTCATTTTCTCTATATAGATTTTTGCATTATCATATGCTTCATTTCTAATCTCCTAAATTTCATTGAGTTGCAATAATATTTTTTCACCAACATCTTTTATATTAAAATTAAATTCCTTAATAGCCCAAAATGCTTTATGCTCTAATTCTACTAGTAAGTGACATGTTTTTCCAAAAATAAGTCTATGTTGGGACATTCCTATATGAGTCTTATAAGCAGTTCTGTATGTCCATAATGCAGTATCTAATCTAGCAGACCAATCCAATTTATAGGGATTTATAATTTTTTTTAAAATTAATTTTATTTCATGATTAGATATCTTTGCTAGAGCACTGATCTGAGGATGATAAGCAGCAGAGAATCTATGCATAATATTTTTTTTTTAATTAATTTCTTGATTCTCTTATTTCTAAAATAGGATCCTCCAACCATAATAATTACTCTCAGCATTTCATATCTTGCAAAAATATTTTTATTTAAAAATTTAGAAACACTCTGAGCATCATATTTTGGTACAGAAAGAACTTCAATCCATTTAGACATATAATCAACAACAAATAATATATATATAAACTTTTAAATGAAGGCATAAATGGTCCCATAAAATCTAAACCCAACACATCAAAAATTTTAACTTCCAATATGTAACTTAGAGCCATTTCATTTCTTTTAGAAATATTTTCTACTCGCTAACATCGATCGCATGTTTTAAAATATTCATTAACATCTCTAAAAAAGTAGGTCAATAAAATAAAGCATGCAAAATTTTATATGCAGTTCTATTTGTTCCAAAATATCATCCAAAGTTAAAATCATGACATCTTTCAATTATTTGTTGAGTTTCTTCATAAGGCACACACCTCATAATAATTAGATCCTTNATAATTCTTCACCTTCCAAGCTCCACTTCCATTAGTAATAAAAGAAATAATATCATCTAAGGCTTCATTTGTAGTAGAAAATGATTTGTACTGATAACTATACACATCCTCTAACTGATAAAATTCATTAATTTTCCTTACAGTAAATTCTACCATTTTTCTACTAACAAAAACATAGTCTTTTGAAGTTTCCTTAAAGTTGGCATAGAACTCCATCACTACACCAATAATAGCCTCGTCAGTAAAGTAACAAAAATTCTCCCACTACCGAGCATTGATTATTCTTTCAACTTCTCTACCCGGATTCTTAACTCCTTGATCTGGAATTACTTTCTTAGTTTCAAGTAGACTATTGAAACGAATGTTGGACTTGAAATTGACAAACTTTTGATCATCAACATCCACTTTTCTCTTTCCCTTTCTCATTCTTGGTGCCATGGTAATCTAAGAAAATTTGATAATATCTAAATAACTTCCCAAAAAATTTGAAAATCACAATGTGAAACATTTTAAACTTAAATCTTACTAAGTAACAAGGATTTTCTCAAAAGCTTCAAAAAAATTTCAAAATTTGGGATCTCAACAATGTAAGATAAATCCTTGGTGAAGATAACAAATTTTAAGTTCAAAGTGTAGCTCTTACCTAGAGAAGATGAAATCCGAACTTACTTTGCCTTAAAATCATCTCAAATCCAAGCAATAGTAAGCCGTAGGTGCAAAAACCGGAAGTTGAAGGTGACCAAAAGGGTAAAAATGGTGCTTTTGCTGTGCAAATCATGAACTTTAAGGTGTTTGGGTGGTTTTCAGGTCGAGGTCGCTGTCGGCGCCCATGCCGGCGCCAGTGGCCAAAAATTCATTTTTTTAATTTTCACAATTTTCAACTTTCTTTCAATTCACTCCAAAGTCTATTTAGACTTTTTGAAAATTAATTTTCATCTTAAAATGATTCCCAAATAAGCATTTTCACAAACAACACCAACTAACCTTTATATATGAAAATACACTTTTTACAAATACATTTTTCTAAACACACTTTCACATACATAAAGCAAACTAAATTATAATTCAGCATCGAAATCAAGCCACAACACTAGAACACTGACACAAAATTATACAAAATCAAAGTTAATGGAGTTCTAAAGCAAAGTAAAATAAAGTAAATTAAATCCACACAATCACATTAAAATCATAATTACTTTAAAATAGTAGATCGTCCAACTTCTTCACTTATTCTGCTTCATCTTTAATTTTTTCTCCTCTTCTAATATCTCCCATAGACTGGTAATGGACGTACAAATTATATAAGGGTTGGTACGGGAGTTGATCAGTCGAATTTTCATCAATCCTTTCATTTTTTTTGAACATCTGCACCAATCCTGCTTCAATTGTTCCAGTATGATCAAAGTTCTCCTTCATCCTCCAATCTAGGTGATCAAAAGGTCGTTAAGATTTCTTATTGCATTCATAATACTCTGAAGTTCTCTTTCTATTTTTTTCATTTTCTTTTCCAAAGCTATTAAACTTCCAACTGTTTGTGGCATTAATGGTTTTGAAGCATGTGGTGAATGATCCAAGATAACATCTAAGCTTCATTCTCATTCCCAAAAGAATTGTCATCAATAGGAATCATGGGCTCCCAAGGTAATAATACTTTTTCTCAACTTTCATATGGCACTTGACATTGACTGCAAAGTATAAAAATTATGGAAGGATTCCCTAGTCCATATATTGGCCCATTCATAATAATACCCATAATAGATTTGAAAATATTCGATCCCACATCAATGGGCTTATCCATTTGAATGCAATAGTTTAAAATGACACTTTCTCTTGTAATTCTACTAATCTTCATGGTAGGGAGTAATTTTGCAGATATGAAGAAATGCCATTGTTTTGATATTGGATTAAGTAGTGAAGTAGAGAAACTAACGTATCCCTCATCTCTAATTTCCCAATTATCATTTTCATCCATCAAAAAGTTATATAAATATTGCATCATATCTCTCATTATTATAAAATTTGTATAATTACAGACTTGAATGTTTTCTATCATACACAAATCATTAATTTGGGCCGGAGTAAATGGTACAGCCTTACCTTGAACGAAGACAACTCCTTGGGCAATTCTATATATATTAGCATAGAATTCCTTTACTACTGGTACAATAACTACAATAGTAGTGTAGCTTAGAACTTCTCAACGCCTCTATGCAATGATTTTCTTAATCTGTGAACTTGGATTACTCAATCCATGATTGACAAAGCCTCTCTCATTGACAAGTCACTTTTTTCGTAATGACTTTGTCATATAATCTCTGCGCGTTATAACTAATAAACTTTTTTTCTATTGAAAACTCCATTCCTGGAAGTATTTCTGAAATTGTAAGCCATAAAATTTAAAATTTGGAAGTTTCTGGTCATCCAAGGTGTTTTTTAGGCCTTTAAAAACACCTTTCGGCTGTTATTTAGGAGTGAAATCCCAACAAAGTCCGCCACATTAGACCTGAACATGAAAAACTGCTCAAGACGTCGTCGGAGCTCCAGATGGTGCTGTCGGTGCTCCCAATGGCGCTATCGGCACCATGGTCCCTGTAAACGGGCATTGTCAGTGCCGGATGCCAAAATCAAGTCTCTTGTCTTTTTGTTCAATTTGATTCCAAATTTTTCCTCCAACACAAATATTTGTCTTAATTTATGTTATATAAAACTTTATAGGATTCAAAAATATTATTATTTATTAAAAACACTTATTAAACAACATAGTAATATATAGACATATATAGATTTATATATGGGTTGCCTCCCATAAAGCACTTGGTTTAACGTTGTGAGCTCGACGTACCATTGTTTAATCAAGTGACTTAACATCAAATTTTTTTAAATTGTGGCATATGTCCTTCATAATAATGTTTCAATCGATGCCCATTAACTTTAAATATCTTTTCAGTTTTAGGATCTTTATTAACAACAATTCCACAATGATAGACTTTAGTCACTTTAAATGGTCCTAACCATCTAGATTTCAGTTTTCCTGAAAATAATCTCAATCTTGTATTATATAATAAAACTTCTTATCCAGGTTCAAACTTCTTTTTAATAATCTTCTGATCATGCCATATTTTCATTTTCTCTATATAGATTTTTGCATTATCATATGCTTTATTTCTAATCTCCTAAATTTCATTGAGTAGCAATAATCTTTTTTCACCAACATCTTTTATATTAAAATTAAATTCCTTAATAGCCCAAAATGCTTTATGCTCTAATTCTACTAGTAAGTGCCATGTTTTTCCAAAAATAAGTCTATGTTGGGACATTCTTATATGAGTCTTATAAGCAGTTCTGTATGCCCATAATGCAGTATCTAATCTAGCAGACCAATCCAATTTATAGGGATTTATAAATTTTTCTAAAATTAATTTTATTTCATGATTAGATATCTTTGCTAGAGCGCTGGTCTGAGGATGATAAGCAGCAGAGAATCTATGAATAATATCTTTTTTTTAATCAATTTCTTGATTCTCTTATTTCTAAAATAGGATCCTCCAACCATAATAATTACTCTCAGCATTTCATATCTTACAAAAATATTTTTATTTAAAAATTTAGAAACACTCTGAGCATCATATTTTTGTACAGAAAGAACTTCAATCCATTTAGACATATAATCAACAACAAGTAATATATATATATAAATTTTTAAATGAAGGCATAAATGGTCCCATAAAATCTAATCCCAACACATCAAAAATTTTAACTTCCAATATGTAACTTAGAGCCATTTCATTTCTTCTAGAAATATTTCCTACTCGCTAACATCGATCGCATGTTTTAAAATATTCATTAACATCTCTAAAAAAGTAGGCCAATAAAATCAAGCTTGCAAAATTTTATATGCAGTTCTATTTGTTCCAAAATATCATCCAAAGTCAAAATCATGACATCTTTCAATTATTTGTTGAGTTTCTTCATAAGGCACACACCTCATAATAATTAGATCCTTACATTATTTATATAAATATGGGTCATCCAAAAAATAGAATTTAGAATCATATATAAATCTCTTTAAATGTTGATTCTTAATATCTGGCGGTAGAATATAAATTATAATATAATTTACTATATCGACATACCATGACATATTCATTTCATCAATATTATATAATTATTCATCACAGAAATTTTCNTTCTTTAAATGTTGATTCTTAATATCTAGCGGTAGAATATAAATTATAATATGATTTACTATATCGACATACCATGACATATTCATTTCATCAATATTATATAATTATTCATCACAGAAATTTTCTAAAATTTCATTTGCAAAATTAGTTAATATTTTTTTTCTAGTCTAGACAAATCATCAGCTATTTGATTATGAATTGCCTTTCTATCAACTATAATAAAATCAAACTCTTGCAAAATAAGTATCCATCTAACTAATCTTAGTTTAGCATCCTTCTTTTGCATCAATTATTTGATAACAAAATGATTTGTATGCACTATACATTTGGTTCCAATCAAGTAAGGTCTAAATTTATTAAAGGCATATACAATAGCTAATAACTCTCTTTCAGTAGTAGTGTAATTAATTTGAGCATCATTTAGAGTTTTACCAGCATAATATATTACTTTAAAAATTTTGTTGTGCCTTTGTCCTAAAATAGCTCCAATAGCATAAACACAATCATCACACATT
Organism: Phalaenopsis hybrid cultivar; assembly: GCA_002079205.1. Lineage (NCBI taxonomy): Eukaryota > Viridiplantae > Streptophyta > Magnoliopsida > Asparagales > Orchidaceae > Phalaenopsis > Phalaenopsis hybrid cultivar. The sequence goes on from JXCR01143951.1 coordinate 111,322, forward strand.
ATTTCAAATGGTTTCTCTCACTCAGGTGGAACTATTTTAGGTGCAGTGATTAATTTTTATTTCAATAATTCAAATGCTTTTATGCATTCCTCATTAAAATGAATTTTTGTAACTTTTTCTAAAAGTTAGCATAATGGCTTAGTTATTTTTGAAAATTTTTTTATGTAATTCCTGTAGAAACCAACATGTCCTAAAAAAACTTCTAATCCCTTTAACCGTAGTAGGAGGTGGCAATTTTTTAATAACTTGAATTTTTGTAGGATCTACTTCCATGCCATTTTCAAAAATTTTATGCCCAAGTACAATTCCCTCTGCAGCCATAAATTGACATTTTTTTCCAATTTAGTACTACGTTGATTTTTTCACATAATTCCAGAAATTTTTCTAAATTATTTAAACATAATTCAAATGAAGTCATGAATACAAAGAAATCATCCATAAATACTTTCATTCCATGTTCAATCAAATTTCTAAAAATTGACACCATACATCTTTGAAATGTCGCAGGTGCATTGTATAGTCCAAAAGACATTCTATGAAAAACAATTGTTCCATAAGGGCTTGTAAACGTTCTTTTCTCTTGATCCTCAGGAGCAATTAGAATTTGATGATACCCAGTATATCCATCTAAGAAGTAGTAGTAATTATTTCTAGCCAATCTATCTAGCATTTGGTCTAGAAAGGGTAAAGGAAAGTGATCTTTCCTGGTGACCATGTTTAATTTTCTATAATCTATACAAATTCACCAACCAGTAACTTGTCTTATTAGAATTAATTCATTTTTCTATTTTACTTCAACGATCACTCCTCCTTTCTTTGGAACACAGTGAATTGGACTCACACAAGCATTATATGAAATAGGATATAGAATTCCAACATCTAACCATTTTAAGATTTCTTTTTTAACAACTTCTTTCATTATTGGGCTTAATCTTCTCTGAGGATCAACTTTAGATTAGTATTGTTCATCTACTAAAATTTTGTGCATACAAATTGATGGACTAATTCCTTTAATATCTACTAAAGTCCATCCGAAAGACTTTTTATATAGTTTCAATATTTCTTTTTATTTTTGTTCTTGAATTTTAGTTAACTCAGAAGATACAATAACAGGTGACGTAGATGAATCTCCTAAAAACACATATTTTAAATGGGCAAGTAATACTTTCAATTCAAGTTCAGGCGGTTTAATACTTAAAGGAATAAGATTTCTATTATCATTTTCCAACAATTCTAAAGTTTCAAATTTGTTCTAAATATAATCTAAATTCTCTTCTTTTATTTCATTCTCATTCTCACAATATTCTTCTTACCTTAATTTTTTTCATACACTTTCTTAAATTTCTCATTACTCAGATAATTAGTAACTTTGATCTTAAAACATTCATTATCTTTTTTTATTGCAGGATATTTCATAGCTTTTTCTATATTAAATGTTACTTCTTGATCATGAACTCTCATTATTAATTCTCCTTTTTGCACATCTATCACAGCTCTCCCTATTGTAAGAAATGGTCTCCTTAAAATAATAGGAATCTCTTTATCTTTCTCCATATCTAATACTAAAAAGTCTACAGGAAAAATAAATTTATCCACTTTTACTAATACAACTTTTATAACTCTTTTGGGATAGGTTATTGATCAATCGTCTAACTGAAGAGTTACAGCAGTAGGGGTAATCTCTCCCAAATCTAAACATTTAAAATTGATAGAGGCATAAGATTGATACTCACTTATAAATCACATAAGGCTTTTCTAAAAAAACTTTTCACCAATTGCACAAGGTATAGTAAAATTACCAGATCTTTTAACTTTCAGGAAGCTTTTTTTAAATAGTAGGGCTACACTCTTCACTGAGTGCAACGGTCTCATGATCTACAAATTTCCTTTTCTTGTTTAGTATATCTTTCATAAATTTCATATAACTTGCAATTTGTTCCAAAGCCTCAATGAAAAGAATGTTTATCGTTAACTTTTTAAGGAATTCTAAAAATTTTTAAATTGTTTATCTTTATTATTTTACTTCAATCGTTGAGGAAACAGAAGTAATGGTTTTCTGAAAGAAACTTGTATTTGTTCATTTTCATTATGGTCACTTTCAATCTCTTCCTTCTCCTCATCAACTTCAGTTTCTCTTTGGATTCTTGTTTCAACTTCTTTTCCACTTCGTAATTGAATAACTTTAATTTGCTCCTTTTTTTGATCTTTTGGATTAATTTCCCCAGTACTCGAAAGATTTCCTAAAGTTCTGTTACTAAGTACAGTAGAAATATGTCCTAATTAATTTTTAATTATTATAATAGCAGCCCCTTGATTTTGTATTTGATTTTCCATATTCAACATGACTTCTTCTATCGTCAACTTCTTTTCCTTAACTTATGGGTTAGAGTTAGAGTTCAATCCAGAAGGATAATAAGGTCGATAATAAGAATTTTCTTGGTTATTTAAATTTCCTGAGGGGTTCACCGAATTTTTATAATTATTCAAACTAAAATTAGGGTGATTTTTTCATCTAGGGTTGTAATAATTAGAATAGGGATTGTTATTTAAATTATTTATAACATTCAAAGTTTAATAAGATGATTGAGTATCAACTATTTGTCCTAGCAAATTTTTCTCTAATAGTGGTTGTATTTGAGAATAATTCACACTAATTTGATCAATCTTTTTTGAAATAGCAGCAAATTGAGATGCTAAAATAGACATTTCATCAGAGTCATGAATACTGGCTACTCTCTTAGGATTTACATGTTTAGAGGGCCATTAAAAATTGTTAGTAGCCATTTCTTCTAGTAAAGAGTATGCTTCATCAATAGGTTTTGATATTAGTGATCCTCTTGCTACACCATCTATAATAGATCTAAGTGATCCTACTAATACGTTCTAAAAAGTTAGAATTATTAACCAATATAGTAAAGCAAGGTGTGGAAATTTTCTAAGGAGATCCTTAAATCTTTTCCAGGCTTCATATATTGATTCCCCTTCAAACTGACAATAAGATATAATATCGTTTCTCAGCTTAGCAGTTTTCGAGGGTGGAAAATATTTAGCCAAAAATTTTTGTGATAATTCTTCCTAAGTTCTGATAGATCCAGGTGCTAATGAATTTAACCAAGCTTTAGCTTTATCCCTTAATGAAGAAGGAAAAAGTCTAAACCTCAAATATTGATCCCACGAGGAAGATTTAAATTTGAAATGATAAATTAACTAAGAAATTCACATAAATAAAAAGAAATTACTGTCACTATTTTTGAATGTTTGAGATACTATCAGAACTAAATTATTAACTACTAGAAAAATTTAAACGCAAAGTTGAAAACAGTAACTACTAAACTATGTTTATGTGATGAAGTTTTTTAATATGTAAAAGCATCTTTCCCACTGCAATGAGTTTTTGGTGAAATGGGATGAGATAAATGATTTAAATATGTATTGTGCCAAATAGGAGCAATTTTAATTGTCTACCCTAATTCTGTATTATAGAAAATCATTGCCTAATCTCTGGTTTAGTCCCTAAACCCATGGCTAGGCTAGGAGGATACTAGCTCTCTCTCCAGAGCTCCAACTTCTCTTCCTTTGAAGGCTAACTCTCTCTTCAGTTCTTAAACACTAAGATTGAATTGGGGATTTTAGTTTGTCACCCTAAAATCTCCACTACACCCAACCATGTAAATTTTCCTGCTTATTTGCACTTAATTCCATGAACAAAACACTCCTCCATGGAATTAAATGTGATTCTCACTCTATTATAGAACTTATACTTCATTTCCCAGATCATATGTTTTACAACTTTTTTTAACAATTCAATTGGTGAGGTTGAAAAGTAAATTAAGAACAGAGTTGAAAAACCATCACAAATTATTTATATTTTAACATTGGCACATCAAATTATCTCTTCATTTCACTATATCTCAAAGTAAGGAGAAATATAAAGGAAACTATTTAGACTTCATGAGAAAGATACAACAAAACACAAATTTTATATATAAAATAAAGTTCATACAACAATAATAAACAAAAAATATTTATCTGAAACTCTTTTGAAAGTAAATCCTTTGTAATCTCTCTTAGAAAATGTAGGAAGAAGAAATCTCTCACTTCTCTCACTCTCCAACACTCTTAGAGAAGAACTCACACTTAAACTCACCACAAAAGCTCAAAACTATAAAGAAAATAAAATGACTAATGGACTCTAAGTGGCTATATGAAATGTGGAATAGCATGGAAGAGAGTGGAAAGTGGTTGAAAGGTGCAAAGGGGTGCAAAGGGGGGTTTTTACTGATCAATTTTGGCTCTAAATACAGCCTAAGGTCAGTTTTCCAATAAGTGCATCCAAAAACTCTTCACAAAGTGTCCAAATTCATCTAATCTTCTAGAAATAGGGCTTGCACCGACACTGGCACCGTCAGCACCCGTGCTCTTTATCAAATGGTACCATCGACGCCCAATCTGGCGCCGTCGGCGCTGAATAATTCCTCAAAAACTCCAGTTTGACTCCAAATTCCATCCTTTTTGCTTCCTTTTTGTTCCAAGTCCTAAAAATCAACAACCTACAATAAAACATGAAAAATAACCTCCTTTAAAGTGCAATATCACCAAAAGTGAGTATAAAATATAGGTCTAAAAATGCACATATTTTTGGTGTTTCAGGTTGCCTCCCATAAAGCGCTTGGTTTATCATTGTCTGACCAAGCTAACCAGTACTTATTCTTGTTGATTCAATATAAAAAAATCATTTAATTCAAGTTGGTCACCTAAAAAGTAGGATTTCTGCCTGTAATCATTCACTTTGAATATTTTGTTCGTTTTAGGATCCTTGATATCCACAACTCCAAAAGGATAAAATTTCATCACAACAAGTGGGCCCATCCACCTGGACTTAAATTTTCCTAGAAATAATCTTAACCTTGCATTATAAAACAAAACTTGTTGCCCTAGCTACAAATTTTCAGTAAGAATCATCCGATCATCCCACATCTTCATCTTTTCTTTGTAAATATTAACACTTTCATAAGATTCATTCCTTATCTCTTCAAGCTCATTTAATTGCAATAACCTTTTCTCACCAGCATCTTTCAAATTATAATTAAACTATTTAATTGCCCAATACGCTTTATGCTCAAGTTCAACTAGTAAGTGTCACGCTTTCCCAAATATTAGCCTGTGTGGGGACATTTCTTTAAAAGTTCTGTATGAAGTCCTATAAGCCCACAAAACATAGTCAAGTTTAGCTAACCAATCCATTTTGGTTGGATTTATAGGTTTTTAAAGTATTCTCTTAATTTCATGATTGGATAATTCAATCAAATCACTTGTTCGAGGATGATAAGCAGTAGCAATTATATGGTTTATATGATATTTCCTTAATAATTTCTCCATTATAGCATTTATGAAATGACTTCCCCCATATGTTATGATTACTCTTGACATCCCAAATCTAAAAAATATATTATTCTTAAAAACTTTGCAACACTTTGAGCATCACATTGAGGGAAAGAAACAGCTTCTATCCATTTGGATACATAGGCTACTGCTAACAGTATATATAAATTTCTGAAAGATGGTATAAATGGTTGCATGAAATATAATCCCTAAACATTATATATCTCAACTTCTAACACATAATTGAGGGGCATCTCATTCCTCCTAGAAATATTGCTTACTCGTTGACATCAATTACAAATTTTGATATAAGCATTAACATCTATAAAGATTGTAGGCTAATAAAATCCATATTGTAAAATTTTGTATGTTGTTTTATCAACAACAAAATGTCCCCCAAAAATCACAATTATGACATTTTTGGATAATTTTATAAGTTTCTTCTAAAGGCACACATCTTTGAATAATTAGATCCTTTCCTTATTTATAAAAAAACGGGTCATCCCAAAAATATGTTTTAGCTTCAGTTAAGAATTTCCTCTTCTGTTGGTATGTCATTCCATAGGGTATAATATCACTAACAATGAAATTCATAATGTCGGCATACCATGGAACACGCCACTCATTAACATTGAATTTTTTTTCATCTGGAAAATGTTCATTAATCTACTTTTCAAAATTGAGTGGTTTTTCTAATTCAAGTATAGATAAATGATCAGCAATTTGATTCTCAGCTCCCTTCCTATCTACTACTTCAAAGTCAAATTCTTACGAAAGAAGAGCCCATCTTATCAATCTGGGTTTTGCATCCTTCTTTTTCATTAAATACTTAATAGCAGAATGATATGAATGCACTATACATTTAGTTCCAAATAAGTATGATCTAAATTTATCAAAAATATATACTACTACTAATAACTCTTTCTCAGTTGTGGTATAATTAATTTGAGCTTCATTAAGAGTTCTATTATCATAGTAGATAACTTTGAAAATCTTATCATGCTTTTTTCCTAAAACAACTCCAATAGCATAATCACTAGCATCACACATCAATTCAAAAAGTTTTTCCAATTTGGTGAAATAATAATTAGTGTAGTGACTAATTATTCTTTTAATAATTCAAGAGCTTTTAGGCACTCTTTATCAAAATTAAAAATCACATCTTTTTCAAGTAAATGACATAGAGGCTTAGCAATTTTTGAAAAGTTTTTAATATATCACCTGTAGAATCAAGCATGTCCTAAAAAACTCCTAATTTCCTTCACACTTGTTGGGTGAGGTAAATTAGTGATTACTTAAATTTTTGCAGGGTCTACTTCCATACCATTTTCTGAAATTTGATGTCCCAAAAATATTCCTCTTGCTACCATAAATTGACATTTTTTCCAATTAAGGTCTAAATTTGTTTCCTTGCAGGGCTTAAGAAATTTTGATAGTTATTTTAAACATGATTCAAATGAAGTTCCAAACATTGAAAAATCGTCCATAAAAAGTTCAATCACTTTTTAATTATATCATAAAAAAAAATCATCATGCATCTTTGAAATGTAGCAGGTGCATTACATAAACCAAAGGGCATTCTTCTAAAAGCAAATGTACCATAAGGACTGGTAAAAATTGTTTTCTCTTGAACCTCAGAAGCTATTTCTATTTGGTGATAACCAGTTTATCCATCCAGAAAATAAAACTATTTATGCCCAGCTAGTCTATCCAGCATTTGAACTAGAAAGAGTAGTGGAAAATGATTTTTCCTAATGGCGAGATTTAATTTTATATAATCAATTCATATTTACCAACTCAGGACTTGCCTTATTGGTATTAAATCATTATGTTCATTTAAAGTCACAGTCACTTTTCTTTTTTAGGAACACAGTGGATTGGACTAACACATACATTATCTGAAATAGGGTAGATAATTCCAGCATCTAACCACTTCAGAATTTCTTTCTTAACAACTACTTTCATAATAGGATTAAATCTCCTTTGAGGATTAGCCCTAGGTTTGCAGTTCTCTTCCATATGAATTCTATGCATACAAATTGAAGGATTGATTTATTTTATATCAGCACTTGCCCATCCTACAAATGTTTTCTCATAACTCTTTAAATTTCTTATCAAACTCTCTTCTTCTTCTGAAGTTAATTTTGAAGAAATTATAATAGATAATTTAGAGGAATCACATAAGAAGGCATACTTTAAATGGTTAGGAAGCAACTTCAACTCAAGCTCAGGAGGTTTTTCAATTGATGGACAAAAAGATGTATTTGTTTCTGTCGTGTCCAAAACTTCAAAACTTTTTTGAATATAATTTGAATCTTCCTTATATAAATCTTCAAATTGATCTAATTCCTCTTCTTGTTCATTTTCCAACTCTTTCAATTTTGATTTCTCTTTATAAGTTGCTTTGAAATGACATTCATTTAAATATCTTAAACATCTATTCTATAGCATTCATCATATTTACCTTTTGCAGGGTATTTCATTGATTTAGAGATATTAAATGTAACTGCTTAATCATTGACGCACATAGTTAATTCTGCACATTTATCATTGCTTTTCCAGTGGCTAGGAAAGGTCTTCCCAAAATGATAGGTATCTCCTTAGCTTTCATTATATCTAGCATAATGAAATCACCAAGAAAGATAAATTGATCCACTTTCATTGGGATATCTTCTATCACACCCTTAAAATATGCTATTAAACGATATGCTAGATGTAGATTTATAGTTGTAGGGCTTATTTTTCCTAGTCTTAATATTTTAAATATTGATAATGATATAAGTTTGATGCTTGCTTCTAAATCACATAAAGCTTTCCCGTAAAATTTGTCTCCTATTGTACATGAAATTGTAAAGTAATCAGGATCTTTAAGCTTTTTAGGAAGCTTTTTCTGAATTATAGCACTGCACTCCTCACTAAGTACAACTATTTTATTATCTTCAAACTTCCTTTTCCTGTTAAGAATATCATTCATAAACTTTACATAGCTTGGCATTCGTTCTAGGGCTTCAGCAAATGGAATATTAGTTGTAAGCTTTTTAAAATTTCTATAATATTTGAAAAATGCCTATCCAACTTTTGTTGTCAAACCCTCTGAAAAAATGAAGGTGTTGGTTTTTCTAAATCAACTTTAAGTGGAGAAATATATCTCTCTAAACCTTTCGGGGCATCCTCTTTTGGTTCTTCAATCTCTTCTCTCTCTAATTCAGTCTCTTTTTTAACTCTTCCTTTTAATTCTATTCCTCTTCTAAGTTGAACAACTTTTACTTGCTCTTTATTATGGTCTTTCAGATTTACTTTTTTATTACTAAGAAGTGTTCCTTGAGATCTATTACTTAATGAATTTGCTATTTTTCCCAATTGATTCTCAATATTTTTAATTGTAGCTCCTTGAAATTGTAATTAATTTCCCATTTTTAAGACCACTTCTTCTATAGACAACTTCTTCTCATTAATTTGTGGATTACTGTTAAAATTTGGAGGATACATAGGTCTATAATTGTTATTCCTTTTGTTGTTCCAGTTTCCCAATGTGTTTACTTGATTGTTCCCCAATTGCTAATTACTACCACTCAAAGTATTATTCCAATTAAAGTTAGGATGGTTCTTCTAACTTGGGTTACAATATTTGAATATGGGTTATTTTGCTTATTGTTTATGACATTGAAAGTNGTATGCACTATACATTTGGTTCCAATCAAGTAAGGTCTAAATTTATCAAAGGCATATACAATAGTTAATAACTCTCTTTCAGTAATAGTGTAATTAATTTGAGCATCATTTAGAGTTTTACCAGCATAATATATTACTTTAAAAATTTTGTTGTGCCTTTGTCCTAAAATAGCTTCAATACCATAAACATAATCATCACACATTATTTCAAATGGTTTCTCTCACTCAGGTGGAACTATTTTAGGTGGAGTGATTAATTTTTATTTCAATAATTCAAATGCTTTTATGCATTCCTCATTAAAATCAATTTTTGCAACATTTTCTAAAAGTTAGCATAATGGCTTAGTTATTTTTGAAAATTTTTTTATGTAATTCCTGTAGAAACCAACATGTCCTCAAAAAACTTCTAATCCCTTTAACCGTAGTAGGAGGTGGCAATTTTTTAATAACTTGAATTTTTGCAGGATCTACTTCCATGCCATATTCAAAAATTTTATTCCCAAGTACAATTCCCTCTGCAGCCATAAATTGACATTTTTTTCCAATTTAGTACTAGGTTGATTTTTTCACATAATTCCAGAAATTTTTCTAAATTATTTAAACATAATTCAAATGAAGTCATGAATACAGAGAAATCATCCATAAATACTTTCATTCCATGTTCAATCAAATTTCTAAAAACTGACACCATACATCTTTGAAATGTCGCAGGTGCATTGTATAGTCCAAAAGGCATTCTATGAAAAACAATTGTTCCATAAGGGCTTGTAAACGTTCTTTTCTCTTGATCCTCAGGAGCAATTAGAATTTGATGATACCCGGTATATCCATCTAAGAAGTAGTAGTAATTATTTCTAGCCAATCTATCCAGCATTTGGTCTAGAAAGGGTAAAGGAAAGTGATCTTTCCTGGTGACCATGTTTAATTTTCTATAATCTATACAAATTCATCAACCAGTAACTTGTCTTATTGAAATTAATTCATTTTTCTCTTTTACTTCAACGATCACTCCTCCTTTCTTTGGAACACAGTGAATTGGACTCACCCAAGCATTGTATGAAATAGGATATAGAATTCCAACATCTAACCATTTTAAGATTTCTTTTTTAACAACTTCTTTCATTATTGAGCTTAATCTTCTCTGAGGATCAACTTTAGATTAGTATTGTTCATCTAATAAAATTTTGTGCATACAAATTGATGGACTAATTCCTTTAATATCTACTAAAGTCCATTCGAAAGCCTTTTTATATAGTTTCAATATTTCTTTTAATTTTTGTTCTTGAATTTCAGTTAACTCAGAAGATACAATAACAGATGACGTAGATGAATCTCCTAAAAACACATATTTTAAATGGGCAAGTAATACTTTCAATTCAAGTTCAGGCGGTTTAATACTTAAAGGAATAAGATTTCTATTATCATTTTCCAACAATTCTAAAGTTTCAAATTTGTTCTAAATATAATCTAAATTCTCTTCTTTTATTTCATTCTTATTCTCACAATATTATTCTTACCTTAATTTTTTTCATACACTTTCTTAAATTTCTCATTACTCAGATAATTAGTAACTTCAATCTTAAAACATTCATTATCTTTTTTTATTGCAGGATATTTTTATAGCTTTTTCTATATTAAAAGTTACTTCTTGATCATGAACTCTCATTATTAATTCTCCTTTTTGCACATCTATCACAGCTCTCCCTGTTGTAAGAAATGGTCTCCTTAAAATAATAGGAATCTCTTTATCTTTCTCCATATCTAATACTATAAAGTCTACAGGAAAAATAAATTTATCCACTTTTACTAATACAACTTTTATAACTCCTTTGGGATATGTTATTGATCAATGTCTAACTGAAGAGTTACAGCAGTAGGGGTAATCTCTCCCAAATCTAAACATTTAAAATTGATAGAGGCATAAGATTGATACTCACTCATAAATCACATAAGGCTTTCCTAAAAAACTTTTCACCAATTGGACAAGGTATAGTAAAACTACCAGATCTTTTAACTTTCAGGAAGCTTTTTTTAAATAATAGGGCTACACTCTTCACTGAGTGCAATGGTCTCATGATCTACAAATTTCCTTTTCTTGTTTAGTATATCTTTCATAAATTGCATATAACTTGCCATTTGTTCCAAAGCCTCAATGAAAGGAATCTTTATCGTTAAATTTATAAGGAATTCTAAAAATTTTTAAATTGTTTATCTTTATTCTTTTACTTCAATCATTGAGGAAACAGAAGTAATGGTTTTTTGAAAGAAACTTGTATTTGATCATTTTCATTATGGTCACTTTCAATCTCTTCCTTCTCCTCATCAACTTCAGTTTCTCTTTAGATTCTTGTTTCAACTTCTTTTCCACTTTGTAATTGAATAACTTTAATTTGCTCCTTATTTTGATCTTTTGGATTAATTTCCACAGTACTCAAAAGATTTCCTAAAGTTCTGTTACTAAGTACAGTAGAAATATGTCCTAATTAATTTTTAATTATTATAATAGCAGCCCCTTGATTTTGTATTTGATTTTCTATATTCAACATGACTTCTTCTATCGTCAACTTCTTTTCCTTAACTTATTGGTTAGAGTTAGAGTTCAATCCAGAAGGATAATAAGGTCGATAATAAGAATTTTCTTGGTTATTTAAATTTCCTGAGGGCTTCACCGAATTTTTATAATTATTCAAACTAAAATTAGGGTGATTTTTTCATTTAGGGTTGTAATAATTAGAATAGGGATTTTTATTTCAATTATTTATAACATTCAAAGTTTAATAAGATGATTGAGTATCAATTATTTGTCCTAGCAAATTTTCCTCTAATAGTGGTTGTATTTGAGAATAGTTCACACTAATTTGATCAATCTTTTTTGAAATAGCAGCAAATTGAGATGCTAAAATAGACATTTCATCAGAGTCATGAATACTAGCTACTCTCTTAGGATTTACAAGTTCAGAGGGCCATTGAAAATTGTTAGTAGCCATTTCTTCTAGTAAAAAGTATGCTTCATCAATAGGTTTTGATATTAGTGATCCTCTTGCTACACCATCTATAATAAATCTAAGTGATCCTACTAGTACATTCTAAAAAGTTAGAATTATTAACCAATATAGTAAAGCAAGGTGTGGATATTTTCTAAGGAGATCCTTAAATCTTTTTCAGGCTTCATATATTGATTCCCCTTCAAACTGATAAAAAGATATAATATTGTTTCTCAGCTTAGCAGTTTTTGAGGGTGGAAAATATTTAGCCAAAATTTTTTGTGATAATTCTCCCTAAGTTCTGATAGATCCAGGTGCTAATGAATTTAACCAAGCTTTAGCTTTATCCTTTAATGAAGAAGGAAAAAGTATAAGCCTAACAACATCGTTGGACACTCCATCATAATTAAAATAGCACATATTTCAAGAAAACTAGCAAGATGTAAGTTAGGATCTTAGGTAGGTGTTCCTGCAAGCTGATTATTTTGTACCATTTGGATAATAGAAGGTTTAAGCTCAAATGAATTAGCAACAACATCAAGATTTTTAATAGTTAAATGAAGTTCATCTGCTGTCGGATTAGCGTAATCTCTTAAAGGTCTTTGTCAATTTTCATTTATTTGATTATCTAATTTACTTTTCATTTCGTTCAAATTTTTAATTTCTTTTTATTATTTTCAAAATTTTCTAATAGTACATTCGAATTCTGAATCGTAAGGTACTAAACCTTCAAATCCAATATTTCGCATAACCAAATATAATAAGCAAAGAAAAATTTCTTAAAAATACTCTTAAATATATATAATTATATATTTTTTTAAATTTTTTATTATATATATTTTTAATTTTTTATATTTTATCTCTAAANTGTAAATTTTCCTGCTTATTTGCACTTAATTCCATGAACAAAACACTCCTCCATGGAATTAAATGTGATTCTCACTCTGTTATAGAACTTATACTTCATTTCCCAGATCATATCTTTTACAACATTTTTTAACAATTCAATTGGCGAGGTTGAAAAGTAAATTAAGAATAGAGTTGAAAAACCATCACAAATTATTTATATTTTAACATTAGCACATCAAATTATCTCTTCATTTCACTATATCTCAAAGTAAGGAGAAATATAAAGGAAACTATTTAGACTTCATGAGAAAGATACAACAAAACACAAATTTTATATATAAAATAAAGTTCATACAACAATAATAAACAAAAAATATTTATCTGAAACTCTTTCTGAAAGTAAATCCTTTGTAATCTCTCTTAGAAAATGTAGGAAGAAGAAATCTCTCACTTCTATCGCTCTCCAACACTCTTAGAGAAGAATTCACACTTAAACTCACCACAAAAGCTCAAAACTACAAAGAAAATAAAATGACTAATGGACTCTAAGTGGCTATATGGAATGTGGAATAGCATGGAAGAGAGTGGAAAGTGGTTGAAAGGTGCAAAGGGGTGCAAAAGGGGGTTTTTACTGATCAATTTCGGCTCTAAATACAGCCTAAGGTCAGTTTTCCAATAAGTACATCCAAAAACTCTTCACAAAGTGTCCAAATTCATCTAATCTTCTAGAAATAGGGCTTGCACCGACACTGGCACCGTCAGCACCCGTGCTCTTTATCAAATGGTACCATCGACGCCCAATCTGGCGCCGTCGGCGCTGAATAATTCCTCAAAAACTCCAGTTTGACTCCAAATTCCATCCTTTTTGCTTCCTTTTTGTTCCAAGTCCTAAAAATCAACAACCTACAATAAAACATGAAAAATAACCTCCTTTAAAGTGCAATATCACCAAAAGTGAGTATAAAATATAGGTCTAAAAATGCACATATTTTTGGTGTTTCAGGTTGCCTCCCATAAAGCGCTTGGTTTATCACCGTCCGACCGAGCTAACCAGTACTTATTCTAGTTGATTTAATATAAAAAAAATCATTTAATTCAAGTTGGTCACCTAAAAAGTAAGATTTCAGCCTGTAATCATTCACTTTGAATATTTTGTCCGTTTTAGGATCCTTGATATCCACAGCTCCAAAAGGATAAACTTTCATCACAACAAGTGGGCCCATCCACCTGGACTTAAATTTTCCTAGAAATAATCTTAACCTTGCATTATAAAACAAAACTTGTTGCCCTGGCTACAAATTTTCTGTAAGAATCATCTGATCATGCCACATCTTCATCTTTTCTTTGTAAATATTAACACTTTCATAAGATTCATTCCTTATCACTTCAAGCTCATTTAATTGCAATAACCTTTTCTCACCAGCATCCCTCAAATTATAATTAAATTATTTAATTGCCCAATACGCTTTATGCTCAAGTTCAACTAGTAAGTGACACGCTTTCCTAAATATTAGCCTGTGTGGGGACATTTCTTTAGANGTCTGGCGCCGTCGGCGCTGAACAATTCCTCAAAATCTTCAGTTTGACTCCAAATTCCATCCTTTTTGCTTCCTTTTTGTTACAAGTCCTAAAAATCAACAACCTGCAATAAAACATGAAAAATAACCTCCTTTAAAGTGCAATATCACCAAAAGTGAGTATAAAATATAGGTCTAAAAATGCACATATTTTTGGTGTTTCAGGTTGCCTCCCATAAAGCGCTTGGTTTATCATTGTCTGACCAAGCTAACCAGTACTTATTCTTGTTGATTCAATATAAAAAAATCATTTAATTCAAGTTGGTCACCTAAAAAGTAGGATTTCTGCCTGTAATCATTCACTTTGAATATTTTGTTCGTTTTAGGATCCTTGATATCCACAACTCCAAAAGGATAAAATTTCATCACAACAAGTGGGCCCATCCACCTGGACTTAAATTTTCCTAGAAATAATCTTAACCTTGCATTATAAAACAAAACTTGTTGCCCTAGCTACAAATTTTCAGTAAGAATCATCCGATCATCCCACATCTTCATCTTTTCTTTGTAAATATTAACACTTTCATAAGATTCATTCCTTATCTCTTCAAGCTCATTTAATTGCAATAACCTTTTCTCACCAGCATCCTTTATCTCTTCAAGTTCATTTAATTGCAATAATCTTTTCTCACCAGCATCTTTCAAATTATAAATAAACTATTTAATTGCCCAATACGCTTTATGCTCAAGTTCAACTAGTAAGTGTCACGCTTTCCCAAATATTAGCCTGTGTGGGGACATTTCTTTAAAAGTTCTGTATGAAGTCCTATAAGCCCACAAAACATAGTCAAGTTTAGCTAACCAATCCATTTTGGTTGGATTTATAGGTTTTTAAAGTATTCTCTTAGTTTCACGATTGGATAATTCAATCAAATCACTTGTTTGAGGATGATAAGCAGTAGCAATTATATGGTTTATATGATATTTCCTTAATAATTTCTCCATTATAGCATTTATGAAATAACTTCCCCCATATGTTATGATTACTCTTGACATCCCAAATCTAAAAAAATATATTTATTCTTAAAAACTTTGCAACACTTTGAGCATCACATTGAGGGAAAGAAACAACTTCTATCCATTTGGATACATAGGCTACTGCTAACAGTATATATAAATTTTCGAAAGATGGTATAAATAGTTGCATGAAATATAATCCCTAAACATTAAATATCTCAACTTCTAACACATAATTGAGGGGCATCTCATTCCTCCTAGAAATATTGCTTACTCGTTGACATCAATTACAAGTTTTGATATAAGCATTAACATCTATAAAGATTGTAGGCTAATAAAATTCATATTGTAAAATTTTGTATGTTGTTTTATCAACAACAAAATGTCCCCCAAAAACCACAATTATGACATTTTTGGATAATTTTATAAGTTTCTTCTAAAGGCACACATCTTTGAATAATTAGATCCTTTCCTTATTTAAAAAAAAAACGGGTCATCCCAAAAATATGTTTTAGCTTCAGATAAGAATTTCTTCTTCTGTTGGTATGTCATTCCATAGGGTATAATATCACTAACAATGAAATTCATAATGTCGGCATACCATGGAACATGCCACTCATTAACATTGAATTATTTTTCATCTGGAAAATGTTCATTAATCTACTTTTCAAAATTGAGTGTTTTTTCTAATTCAAGTATAGATAAATGATCAGCAATTTGATTCTCAGCTTCCTTCCTATCTACTACTTCAAAGTCAAATTCTTACAAAAGAAGAGCCCATCTTATCAATCTGAGCTTTGCATCCTTCTTTTTCATTAAATACTTAATAGCAGAATGATATGAATGCACTATACATTTAGTTCCAAATAAGTATGATCTAAATTTATCACAAATATATACTACTGCTAATAAGTCTTTCTCAGTTGTGGTATAATTAATTTGAGCTTCATTAAGAGTTCTACTATCATAGTAGATAACTTTGAAAATCTTATCATGCTTTTTTCCTACAACAACTCCAATAGCATAATCACTAGCATCACACATCAATTCAAAAAGTTTTTCCAATCTGGTGAAATAATAATTAGTGTAGTGACTAATTTTTCTTATAATAATTCAAGAGCTCTTAGGCACTCTTTATCAAAATTAAAAATCACATCTTTTTCAAGTAAATGGCATAGAGGCTTAGAAATTTTTTAAAAGTTTTTAATATATCAACTGTAGAATCAAGCATGTCCTAAAAAACTACTAATTTCCTTCACACTTGTTGGATGAGGTAAATTAGTGATTACTTAAATTTTTGCAGGGTCTACTTCCATACCATTTTTTGAAATTTGATGTCCCAAAAATATTCCTCTTGCTACCATAAATTGACATTTTTTCCAATTAAGGTCTAAATTNTTTTTAATATATCACCTGTAGAATCAAGCATGTCCTAAAAAACTCCTAATTTCCTTCACACTTGTTGGGTGAGGTAAATTAGTGATTACTTAAATTTTTGCAGGGTCTACTTCCATACCATTTTCTGAAATTTGATGTCCCAAAAATATTCCTCTTGCTACCATAAATTGACATTTTTTCCAATTAAGGTCTAAATTTGTTTCCTTGCAGGGCTTAAGAAATTTTGATAGTTATTTTAAACATGATTCAAATGAAGTTCCAAACATTGAAAAATCGTCCATAAAAAGTTCAATCACTTTTTAATTATATCATAAAAAAAAATCATCATGCATCTTTGAAATGTAGCAGGTGCATTACATAAACCAAAGGGCATTCTTCTAAAAGCAAATGTACCATAAGGACTGGTAAAACTTGTTTTCTCTTGAACCTCAGAAGCTATTTCTATTTGGGGATAACCAGTTTATCCATCCAGAAAATAAAACTATTTATGCATAGCTAGTCTATCCAGCATTTGAACTAGAAAGAGTAGTGGAAAATGATTTTTCCTAATGGCGAGATTTAATTTTCTCTAATCAATTCATATTTACCATCTCAGGACTTGCCTTATTGGTATTAAATCATTATGTTCATTTAAAGTCACAATCACTTTTCTTTTTTAGGAACACAGTGAATTGGACTAACACATACAATATCTGAAATAGGGTAGATAATTCCAGCATCTAACCACTTCAGAATTTCTTTCTTAACAACTACTTTCATAATAGGATTAAATCTCCTTTGAGGATTAGCCCTAGGTTTGCAGTTCTCTTCCATATGAATTCTATGCATACAAATTGAAGGAGTGATTTCTTTTATATCAGCACTGGCCCATCCTCCAAATGTTTTCTTATAACTCTTTAAAGTTCTTATCAAACTCTCTTCTTCTTCTGATGTTAATTTTGAAGAAATTATAATAGATAATTTAGAGGAATCACCTAAGAAGGCATACTTTAAATGTTTAGGAAGCAACTTCAACTCAAGCTCAGGAGGTTTTTCAATTAATGGACAAAAAGATGTATTTGTTTCTGTCGTGTCCAAAACTTCAAGACTTTTTTGAATATAATTTGAATCTTCCTTATATAAATCTTCAAATTGATCTAATTCCTCTTCTTGTTCATGTTCCAACTCTTTCAATTCAGATTTCTCTTTATAAGTTGCTTTGAAATGACATTCACTTAAATATCTTAAACATCCATTCTATAGCATTCATCATATTTACCTTTTGCAGGGTATTTCATTGATTTAGAGATATTAAATGTAACTGCTTAATCATTGACGCACATAGTTAATTCTGCACATTTATCATTGCTTTTCCAGTGGCTAGGAAAGGTCTTCCCAAAATGATAGGTATCTCCTTAGCTTCCATTATATCTAGCATAATGAAATCACCAGGAAAGATAAATTGATCCACTTTCGTTGGGACATCTTCTATAACTCCCTTAAAATATGTTATTAAACGATATGCTAGCTGTAGATTTACAGTGGTAGGGCTTATTTTTCCTAGTCTTAATCTTTTAAATATTGATAATGATATAAGTTTGATGCTTGCTTCTAAATCACATAAAGCTTTCCCATAAAATTTGTCTCCTATTGTACATGAAATTGTAAAGCAATCAGGATCTTTAAGCTTTTTAGGAAGCTTCTTCTGAATTATAGCACTGCACTCCTCACTAAGTATAACTGTTTTATTATCTTCAAACTTCCTTTTCCTGTTAAGAATATCATTCATAAACTTTACATAGCTTGGCATTCGTTCTAGAGCTTCAGCAAATGGAATATTAATTGTAAGCTTCTTAAAATTTCTATAATATTTGAAAAATGCCTATCCAACTTTTGTTGTCAAACCCTCTGAAGAAATGGAGGTGTTGGTTTTTCTAAATCAACTTTAAGTGGAGAAATATGTCTCTCTAAACCTTTCGGGGCATCCTCTTTTGGTTCTTCAATCTTTTCTCTCTCTAATTCAATCTCTTTTTTAACTCTTCCTTTTAATTCTATTCCACTTCTAAGTTGAACAACTTTTACTTGCTCTTTATTCTGGTCTTTCAGATTTACTTCTTTATTACTAAGAAGTGTTCCTTGAGATCTATTACTTAATGAATTTGCTATTTTTCCCAATTGATTCTCAATATTTTTAATTGTAGCTCCTTGAAATTGTAATTAATTTCCCATTTTTAACACCACTTCTTCTATAAACAACTTCTTCTCATTAATTTGTGGATTACTGTTAAAATCTGGAGGATACATAGGTCTATAATTGTTATTCCCTTTGTTGTTCCAGTTTCCCAATGTGTTTACTTGATTGTTCCCCCATTGCTGATTACTACCACTCAAAGTATTATTCCAGTTAAAGTTATGATGGTTCTTCTAACTTGGGTTACAATATTTGAATATGGGTTATTTTGCTTATTGTTTATGACATTGAAAGTNTATTGGCTAATTTATAGTTTGAATAGTCTTGATGACTAATTAGGTAGGGAAGATACTAGCTCTCATCCTAGAGTTCCCTCTTCTCCCGCCACCTAGTGGATAACATCTAGTATAAAAACCTAAAACTATAAATCAAATTGAGGGCTTTAGCCTGTCACTCTAAAGTCCTCTAAGTCTGCACCCTTGAAAAGTTTATTTCCCTATTTATTTACACTCAACCACATGAACAACATTCTCATCCATGAAATCAATATGTGATTCTAAACCATTTGTTGACTGAGATAATATTATCTCAGATCTTACATTGTCTCATAAAATCTTAGTTAGCCGAATCAAGAAGTAAATGAAGTGCAAGGTGTCAAATCATCAAAACTTCTTCCAACATTAAAGCTTAATACCTCACACAACTTCCTTTTAACAATTAATCAGTTATCTTTTTAAGGAAAAAGATAAAGAAAACAACTCAGAATCCATAGAGAAAGCACAACCAGTGTTTAAAGGTAGAAATCATGCACACAAACAAGAAATCTAAATTAAAACCAAGTGTAGTCACAAAGATAAACACTTATCTCAAAACTTCTCCACCAAATTTCTTGAAGTTCCTTTGAATTCTCTTCCTTCACTCACAATACAAACTAAACACTCAGAAAAAATAAAAGGAAGTGGCCGACAATGGTGGAAATAATGGGAGGCGGCAGCAGCGACTTGGATGGATGATGGCTGTAAAATTTGATGGGTGGCTGGCCTCTTGTCTTGATGATCCAAGTCTTCTTTAATGAAAATCCAAAAGGTACCTTGGTGTCCCTTGAAAATGTGTCTCCATTCAACGAATCTTCTAGAAGTTGCCTCCTTAAAAGCCATATGAATGAATTTTTGTGTCCATGGGATATTTCCCACATTTTTGACCAAGGGTTGCTTCAGAAACCTCTTCAAAATTTTTTCTAAATTCAATGAATCATCAAATAACTACTTCTGGTACTTAAGTGTGGGGTACCTGGCACTTGGTCGCCCTAGTTCATTTTTACACCTTTCTTCATTTTCACTCAAATTTTGACCCTCTTTCACTTCTTTTAGCATTTTTCATCCATTTGATAGTACGTGAAAGAAAAACACACAAATACCTTTCATTAAATTGCAATATCTCAAAATAGGTATAGAAATGTGTATAAAAACACTATATATTTTAGGTGTATCATTTAACATTTGTAGTTAATAGATTTCTTATACTTTTCTCTTATGTTGGATAGTTAGATTAAAAGGGTTATGAATGCTTTGAATTGATCATTAATTTCATTTGAAGAGTAAATCTCTAGACTTAATTTACATGTTGTACTGGCCATATAACCTGTTAAAATTTGTCGTGAAGCATTAAGACTCAACAGAGCGATCACGAAACAACATGAAATATTCTCATTATGCGAATGACTATGAAAGATGAGTCATTTGGGCAATGCAACTTAGAGAAATAGGCTTTGATTGGTGTAAATTAATGACTCTAGGGTGATGGGCTAGAATCCTAACTAATTTGATCTTGGATTAAATGAATTAAAGCTTGGTTAGCCAAATTTAGGGCATAAATTGAGGACTTTAGGGTGACATGCTAGAATTGTAACCAATGTAATCTAGGGTTTATGAAATTAATACTAGGTTAACCAAAATTTTTGACACACTTGATAGAAAGTAAAGAAGAGGAACGCTTCTTTTGTCACCACCATATTGCAGTTCTTAGAATTAACACCTACAATCTACCAAGATATCACAAGAGAAATGTATCTTTATCAATCTTGAATTTCATCTATTTACGTAACTTAGGATTAGTTATTAGAAAATTAACCTTTAACAATCTTCCAAAGTAAGGCATGAAATTAGTAGGTTAGAATTGACCATTAGGTTGTTATTACTACAAAAGCTTTTTAGAACTCTATTTTACCTTCTCTATAGGATGGACATTCTGGACTACAATAGAGCCCTATATTACGAAAGCAATACGTGCACTTGCTTAGGTACCTTGGCACTTAGGTTGAGATTGTGACTTAAACTTAATTATCATTAAAGTGTTGGTAGCTTCTGGGGTAGTCAAACTTTTCTATCGCCGTTTCTAGAGAAGGAAAGAATAAAGAAAGGAAGCATTGGTAGGGAAAAACTTTAGGATAATTTTAGTTGAATCTGTAAGACTTAGATTTGGAAATAATAGTAGCACTTAGTAATTTTAGTGACTGTGTGAATTTTAACAAAAAAAAAAGGAAAGAATATAAATCCAAAAATACCAAAAGTATTTTTGATATCTATCATATTAGTTAAACTTTTAGAATTGAATGCATAAAGTATACAGACTCATGTCGTAGTGGTCAATACTTTTGAACTTAAGCATACAATNTAAGTCCATTGAAAATTATTTGTAGTCATTTCTTTAATTAAAGCATAAGCATCATGAAATGGTTTTGACATCAGTGAACCACCAGCAATGACATCAATAATAGATCTAAGAGATCCAGCTAATCTATTATAAATATTTAAATTATTAACCAATCTGGTATAGCACAGTGTGGACACTTTTTTAAGAGTTCTTTAAAACTTCCCCATGCTTCATAAATAGATTCCCCTTCAAACTAAAAAAAATATGTAATAACATTTCTAAGCTTTGTAGTTTTTGATGGTGAAAAATATTTAGAAAGGAATTTCTACGCTAAATCACTTAAACTTTTGATAAATCCAGGTGATAACAAATGTAACCATTATTAGCTTTATCCCTCAGTGAGAAAGAAAATAATCTAAGTCTTATAGCATCATCTGATACACCATCATATTNGAAGTCCATAAAAAATTATTTGTAATCATTTCTTCAATTACAGCATAAGCATCATGAAATGGTTTTGACATCAATGAACCACCAGCAATGACATCAATAATAGATCTAAGAGATCCAGCTAATCTATTAAAAATATTTAAATTATTAACCAATCTGGTATAGCACAGCGTGGACACTTTTTTAAGAGTTCTTTAAAACTTTCCCATGCTTCATAAATAGATTCCCCTTCAAACTAAAAAAATATGTAATAACATTTCTAAGCTTTGCAGTTTTTGATGGTGAAAAATATTTAGCAAGGAATTTCTACGCTAAATTACTCCAACTTCTGATAAATCCAGATGATAACAAATGTAACCATTATTAGCTTTATCCATCAGCGAGAAAGAAAATAATCTAAGTCTTATAGCATCATCTGATACACCATCATATTTAAATGTAGCACATAATTCTAAAAAATTGACAATATGTAAATTTGGATCTTTAGTTGGTGCTCCCCCAAATTTATTATTTGATATCATTTGGATAATAATAGGTTTAAGTTCAAATGAATTAGCCACTACAGCGGGTTTTTGAATGCTATAATGAAGTTCATCCACCATAGGATTTGCATAATCTCTTAAAAGTCTAAAATCTTCAACATTTTGATTATTTTAATTTGTCATTTCTTGAAAATTTTCAGGAATTTTTAACTTTTTACTTTTTCTAATAGTTTTTTCTAATTCAAAATCGTAAGACATAAGTCCTGTGGAACCTGAACTATGCATACATTACTATTAAACACATATAAAATAAAATAATATAAAATAAAATAATATAAAATAAAATAATATAAAATAAAAATAAAAACACACAAATAAGAACTTTATATAAAAACAACACTACAATATTCCGACAATAACTCTTAAAGTTTAAATAAGACTTTGTAAAAACAGAAATTTTGCTTTCTAAAAAATTCTTATTGAAAATTTTTGCAAATATTTGTAATTTAACTCTTTTTTTTAACCTCCTGACAGTGACGCCAAAAACTTGATCCTGACTTTCTATATAGATGTAAAATGTGATATATGCGATTATATGCTTAATTTCCTTAATAATTATTTTTAATTTACAAAAAAATCAAAAACTTGATCCAAAGCAAAAGCTAGGTAAGTTTTCCACTATGAAACAAATAAGAATACAATTATAATATTTAAATATGGGATAATACTCAAGTATATGTATCGTTATCAAGTAATATAGGACTTTTTATTAACCTCAATTATTGAACCCACAGAGAGATTAGAAATATGCACCTTAGAAAACTAGAAAGTTTAGAAATTTTAAGTGAAAAAAATCTGCTTAGCAAAATATTCTTACTTAAACTTAAGATGCTAAAATAGGAATGCAAATTTGATTCTTTTTGTAATTTTNCCGATTATTGAACCCACAGAGAGAATAGAAATATGCACCTTAGAAAACTAGAAAGTTTAGAAATTTTAAGTGAAAAAAATCTACTTGGCAAAATATTCTTACTTAAACTTAAGATGCTAAAATAGGAATGCAAATTTGATTCTTTTTGTAATTTTTTGGTTTATGAAAATATAGTAAACAACTAATTAACTTAACTAAATAATTGCAAGATGAATGCAGTATAAGTAATATATCTTTTTCCTTATCATGAATTAGTAATAAGTAAATAAATTCTGTTTTAAAAGTACTCTAAATGTGTTGTGCCAAACAGGAGCAATAATATTCTTTACCCTTACTACATCTGTTATAAAGAACATTGGCTAATTTATAGTTTGAATAGTCTTGATGACCAATTAGGTAGGGAAGATACTAGCTCTCATTCTAGAGTTCCCTCTTCTCCCTCCACCTAGTGGATAACATCTAGTATAAGAACCTAAAACTATAAATCAAATTGAGGGCTTTAGCCTGTCACTCTAAAGTCCTCTAAGTCTGCACCCTTGAAAAGTTTATTTCCCTATTTATTTACACTCAACCACATGAACTACATTCTCATCCATGAAATGAATATGTGATTCTAAACCATTTGTTGACTGAGATAATATTATCTCAGATCTTACATTTTCTCATAAAATCTTAGTTAGCCAAATCAAGAAGTAAATGAAGTGCAAGGTGTCAAATCATCAAAACTTCTTCCAACATTAAAGCTTAATACCTCACACAACCTCCTTTCAACAATTAATCAGTTATCATTTTAAGGAAAAAAGATAAAAAAAAAAGAGCTCAGAATCCATAGAGAAAGCACAACCAGTGTTTAAAGGTAGAAATCATGCACACAAACAAGAAATCTAAATTAAAACCAAGTGTAGTCACAAAGATAAACACTTATCTCAAAACTTCTCCACCAAATTTCTTGAAGTTCCTTTGAATTCTCTTCCTTCACTCACAATACTAACTAAACACTCAGAAAAAATAAAAGGAAGTGGCCGACAACGGTGTAAATAATGGGAGGCGGCAGCAGCGACTTGGATGGATGATGGCTGTAAAATTTGATGGGTGGCTGGCCTCTTGTCTTGATGATCCAAGTCTTCTTTAATGAAAATCCAAAAGGTACCTTGGTGTCCCTTGAAAATGTGTCTCCATTCAACGAATCTTCTAGAAGTTGCCTCCTTAAAAGCCATATGAATGAATTTTTGTGTCCATGGGATATTTCCCACATTTTTGACCAAGGGTTGCTTCAGAAACCTCTTCAAAATTTTTTCTAAATTCAATGAATCATCAAATAACTACTTCTGGTACTTAAGTGTGGGGTACCTGGCACTTGGTCGCCCTAGTTCATTTTTACACCTTTCTTCATTTTCACTCAAATTTTGACCCTCTTTCACTTCTTTTAGCATTTTTCATCCATTTGATAGTACGTGAAAGAAAAACACACAAATACCTTTCATTAAATTGCAATATCTCAAAATAGGTATAGAAATGTGTATAAANTTTAAAAGCCATATGAATGAATTTTCATGTCCATGGGATATTTCCCACATTTTTGACCAAGGGTTGCTTCAGAAACCTCTTCAAAAATTTTTCTAAATTCAATGAATCATCAAATAACTACTTCTGGCACTTAAGTGTGGGGTACCTGGTACTTGGGCGCCCTAGTTCATTTTTACACCTTTCTTCATTTTCACTCAAAACTTGACCCTTTTTCACTTCTTTTAGCATTTTTCATCCATTTGATAGTATGTGAAAGAAAAACACACAAATACCTTTCATTAAATTGCAATATCTCAAAATAGGTATAGAAATGTGTATAAAAACACTATATATTTTAGGTGTATCATTTAACATTTGTAGTTAATAGATTTCTTATACTTTTCTCTTATGTTGGATAGTTAGATTAAAAGGGTTATGAATGCTTTGAATTGATCATTAATTTCATTTGAAGAGTAAATCTCTAGACTTAATTTACATGTTGTACTGGCCATATAACCTGTTAAAATTTGTCGTGAAGCATTAAGACTCAACAGAGCGATCACGAAACAACATGAAATATTCTCATTATGCGAATGACTATGAAAGATGAGTCATTTGGGCAATGCAACTTAGATAAATAGGCTTTGATTGGTGTAAATTAAGGACTCCAGGGTGATGGGCTAGAATCCTAACTAATTTGATCTTGGGTTAAATGAATTAAAGCTTGGTTAGCCAAATTTAGGGCATAAATTGAGGACTTTAGGGTGACATGCTAGAATTGTAACCAATGTAATCTAGGGTTTATGAAATTAATACTAGGTTAACCAAAATTTTTGACACACTTTATAGAGGGTAAGGAAGAGGAATGCTTCTTTTGTCACCACCATATTGCAGTTCTTAAAATTAACACCTACAATCTACCTAGATATCACAAGAGAAATGTATCTTTATCAATCTTGAATTTCATCTATTTAATTGATCATGTCAAGATTAATTTAGGAGTAGAACGTAACTTAGGATTAGTTATTAGAAAATTAACCTTTAACAATCTTCCAAAGTAAGGCCTGAAATTAGTAGGTTAGAATTGACCATTAGGTTGTTATTACTACAAAAGCTTTTTAGAACTCTATTTTACCTTCTCTGTGGGATGGACATTCCGGACTACAGTAGAACCCTATATTACGAAAGCAATACGTGCACTTGTTTAGGTACCTTGGCACTTAGGTTGAGATTGTGACTTAAACTTAATTATCATTAAAGTGTTGGTAGCTTCTAGGGTAGTCAAGCTTTTCTATCGCCGTTTCCAGAGAAGGAAAGAATAAAGAAAGGAAGCATCGGTAGGGGAAAACTTTAGGATAATTTTAGTTGAATCTGTAAGAGTTAGATTTGGAAATAATAGTAGCACTTAGTAATTTTAGTGACTGTGTGAATTTTAACAAAAATAAAAAAGGAAAGAATATAAATCAAAAAATACCAAAAATATTTCTGATATCTATCATATTAGTTAAACCTTTAGAATTGAATGCATAAAGTATACAGACTCATGTCGTAGTGGTCAATACTTTTGAACTTAAGCATACAATAATTCATATGGTACATAATAAACAATTTGGTGGAGCTTCATCTGAAGACCCTAACTTGCACTTAACAAGTTTCTTAGAAATTTGTGCTACATAAGGAATATTCATAAGGAATTAATACTAGGTTTACCAAACTTCATTATGCACTCGATAGAGGGTAAAGAAGAGAAATGCTTCTTTAGTCACTACGATATTGAAATTCTTAGAATTAACACCTGCAATCTACCTAGAATATCACAAGAGACATGTATCTTTATCAATCTTGAATTTTACCTGTTTAATTGATCTAGACAAGTTTAATTTAAGAGTAGAAACCTAACTTAGGATCAGTTTTTCAAAAAATCACCTTTAGCGATCTTCCAAACTAAGACCTACCATTATGTTGTTATTATTATTAAAGCTTTTGATAATTTTTTATACCTTCTCTGTAGGATCGACATTCTGGACTCAAGTAGAACTTTATATTACAAAAGCAATACATGCACTTTCAAAGGTACCTTGGCACTTAGGTGGAGATTGTGAGTTTAATTAAATTATCTTTAAAGTATTGGTTGCTTCTGGGACAGTCAAACTTTTCTATCATCATTGTCGAAGAAGGAAAGAACTAAGAAAAGAAGAATCAGAATAAAGAACTTAAAGATAATTTTAGTTGAATCCGCAAGACTTAGATTTGAGAATAGTAGTAGCACTTAGTAATTTTAGTGACTGTGTGAATTTTTAAAAAAATAAAAAGAAGGAAAGAAAATAAATCTTAAAATACTAAAAATATTTTTGATGTCTATTGATGAAACCCCTAGCGTGTGTTGTTTGTCTGCATGTTTTATGTCAGTTTAAATCCTTGGTACAGTGCCAAAAACTTGACCCATTCCAAAATTACGCAGTAATTTAGTTTTCAAAAATATGGCCAATAACTTAACCTAATTTATATTAAGTAGTTAATGTGCAAAATTGAAATGTTATAAAATATATCAAATAGTTCACACACTATGGGCTTTACGCAAGTGCACATATCACTTCAAATAATATAAGACTTTCTGATTAAACCCTAAATATTGATCCCATAAGGAAGTGAGGAAAGATGTCCTTAGTCGAATTCCAGTCTACTACTATTAGTTTTTAGTTTAAAATGTCGTTTAAAATGGTGTTTTATCTAACAACTACTCCTAAATGTGAATGTTAAATGTAAGGATAGTAATTATTCCTAAATGTAAATATTAATTCTAAAGATAACCC
This sequence comes from Phalaenopsis hybrid cultivar, assembly GCA_002079205.1. Lineage (NCBI taxonomy): Eukaryota > Viridiplantae > Streptophyta > Magnoliopsida > Asparagales > Orchidaceae > Phalaenopsis > Phalaenopsis hybrid cultivar. Next base: position 139,145 of record JXCR01143951.1, read on the forward strand.
TTTCTGGATGAGTTGGTTTAGTGAGTTTTAAGATGTTAAAAAATACTCTTCTTATATAGAGAATCAGATAATGTAAGCGAATGAGATACACATTGTATGTGCCAAATAAAAGAAATTTTAATTCTCAACTCTGACTCAGTGTTATAAAAAATCATTGGCTAATCTCAGGTTTAGTCCCTAAATCTGTGGTTAGGCTAGGAGGATACTGGTTCTCACTCTAGAGCTCCCACTTCCCTTCCCCTGAAGGCTAACACTTGCTTTAGTTCTTAAACTCTAAGGCCAAATTGGAAATTTTAGTCTGTCACCCTAAAATCTCCAATTCTATGCCCAACAAAGTATATTTCCCTATTTATTTGCACTTACACCCATGAACAAAATACTCCTTCATGGACTTAAATTTGATTCTCACTCTGTTGTAGAACTCATACTATATTTCCTGGATCATATGTTTCACAACATATTTTAACAATTCAATTGGTCAGATCGAAAAGTAAATTAAGAGTGGAGTTGAAAAACGATCACAATTTATAATTAAAAATTCTTCTAACATGCATCCCAATATCATAAACAAGAAACTACTCACTGCAAAAGAAAAGTAAAAGAAAAACAATGACATAATCTTCTCTTGCCAAAATTTCTAAAACAGACGAAAGAGTAAGAGAAACACATCACAAAGCACGAAGAAAAAACAAAAAAAACTTGATAAAATCAAAGTAAATCCACTAGATAAGTATTTAAAAAATCACAAGATGATGAAAAACAAAATACTTAGTGTTTTCCTTTGAAAGAAAGATGAAAATCTCTCCCACAAAGTCTCCCGCTGATCCATGCAATGCTAGAACATTCCCTTNAAATTCCAGTCTACTACTATTAGTTTTTAGTTTAAAACGGTGTTGTATCTAACAACTACTCCTAAATGTGAATGTTAAATGTAAGGATAGTAATTATTCCTAAATGTAAATATTAATTCTAAAGATAACCCTTTCTGGATGAGTTGGTTTGGTGAATTTTAAGATGTTGAAAAATACTCTTCTTATATAGAGAATCAGGTAATGTAAGCGAATGAGATACACATTGTATGTGCCAAATAAAAGAAATTTTAATTCTCAACTCTGACTCAGTGTTATAAAAAATCATTGGCTAATCTCAGGTTTAGTCCCTAAATCTGTGGTTAGGCTAGGAGGATACTGGTTCTCACTCTAGAGCTCCCACTTCCCTTCCCCTGAAGGCTAACACTTGCTTTAGTTCGTAAACTCTAAGGCCAAATTGGAAATTTTAGTCTGTTACCCTAAAATCTCCAATTCTATGCCCAACAAAGTATATTTCCCTATTTATTTGCACTTACACCCATGAACAAAATACTCCTTCATGGACTTAAATTTGATTCTCACTCTGTTGTAGAACTCATACTATATTTCCTGGATCATATGTTTCACAACATATTTTAACAATTCAATTGGTCAGATCGAAAAGTAAATTAAGAGTGGAGTTGAATAACCATCACAATTTATAATTAAAAATTCTTCTAACATGCATCCCAATATCATAAACATGAAACTACTCATTGCAAAAGAAAAGTAAAAGAAAAACAATGACATAATCTTCTCATGCCAGTATTTCTAAAACAGATGAAAGAGTAAGAGAAACACATCACAAAACACGAAGAAAAAACAAAGAAAAACTTGATAAAATCAAAGTAAATCCACTAGATAATTATTTAAAAAATCACAAGATGATGATGAACAAAATACTTAGTGTTTTCCTTTGAAAGAAAGATGAAAATCTCTCCCATAAAGTCTCCCGCTGATCCATGCAATGCTAGAACATTCCCTTACAAATTCTCTCAAAATCCCCTCACCATTCTCTCCAAAAAGGTAGAAATCTACATTACTACTCTTATTCTAAGATCTCTAAACATTCTCCATATTTTCTCACTCACACACACCACCTTTTCTGACATAAAAGTACTCTATTATAGTGTAGGGATGAATTTTCCAAGAGATGCCTCAAGCAACCTTCTAAAAAGCGTCCAAATACATTGAATCTTCTAGAAATTCACCCAGGATCGGATCCAAACCATATGGAGCGTTGTTGGCACCATTTTGGGCATTTTTGGTGCCATTTTGGCATCATTTTCTGCACTTTGGTGTTGTCAACGCTGGTTCTGGCGCCGTCGGCTCCCACCTTTCGCAGCCTCACCATATTCTTTGTTTGGCTCCTTTTTAGCTCTGGTTCACCCTATTTTAGTTGCGTTGTATTCCTAACAAATAGACCTGCAAAATAAGCATGAAAGCAACCTTCCTTTAAAGTGTAATTTCATTCAAAAATCTGTGAGAAGTGTAAAAGAGATTAAGCATAGAAAGATATATCAAATTGGGTCAGGACAAAATTTTATTTCTTGCTCGTTTTTGCTCTAAATTACATCGTTTTTGCTTATTTTTCTCCAAAACTCCATTTCTTGTCCATGAAACCAAAAATATAGAAAATACATTACTTNCACAAGAGATGCCTCAAGCAACCTTCCAAAAAGCATCCAAATACATTGAATCTTCTAGAAATTCACCCAGGATCGCATCCAAACCATATGGAGCGTTGTTGGCACCATTTTGGGCACTGTTGGTGCCATTTTGGCATCATTTTCTGCACTCTGGTGCTGTCGGCGCTGGTTCTGGAGCCGTCGGCTCCCACCTTTCGCAGCCTCACTATATTCTTCGTTTGGCTCCTTTTTAGCTCTAGTTCGCCCTGTTTTAGTTGTGTTGCATTCCTAACAAATAGACATACAAAACAAGCATGAAAACAACCTTCCTTTAAAGTGTAATTTCATTCAAAAATTTATCAGAAGTGTAAAAAAGATTAAGCATAGAAAGATATATAAAATTGGGTCAGGACAAAATTTTATTTCTTGCTCATTTTTGCTCTAAATTACACCGTTTTTGCTTATTTTTCTCCAAAACTCCATTTCTTGTCCATGAAACCAAAAATATAGAAAATACATTACTTTAAAGTTTAATATCATTAAAATGGAGCATAAAATATATATGAAAAAGTAGTCATTTTTTAGGCATATCAAAATCCCCCAAACTTAACTGTTACTTGTCCTCAAGTAACACATTTACCACATAAAATTTATGAATATTTGTAGAGAGTTTAATTTCTAAATTTCTATAATTTGGTCTACTAAATATAATAGCACAACTTGAAAAAATTTTTGAACAACTTAATTTAAAACTAAAAGTATAAGAACATCTAGTAGTCAAGTCTAAGATTTCTGATTCTCTATTAATTTCAAGAAGAAGTGCAATTTGTCACATTAAAGTCACTTAGAATATCCATCTTAAAAAGTACTTCATGATAAATTTATTAGTAAGGATACTAATACTTAAATACAATTTAAAAAAATTGTAATAAAGNTTATAAGAACATCTAGTAGTCAAGTCTAAGATTTCTAATTCTCTATTAATTTCAAGAAGAAGTGCAATTTGTCATATTAAAGTCACTTAGAATATCCATCTTAGAAAGTACTTCATGATAAATTTATTAGTAAGGATACTAATACTTAAATACAATTTAAAAAAATTGTAATAAAGCCTTCTTCCTTAAGTTGATTCAAGCCATGTTTTGATTCGGCATCTCCTCAAGCTTCCCCTCATATACTTTTCTTTTTTTTTCTTTTAGGATCATTTTTAATCCTTTTTTTTCATCTTTTTCAGGTGAGGATTACTATATCTGGATAGCCTTTAATAATTTTGAACTTCACTATCCTCTTCTTAAAGTTAATAACTTTTCACTTTCCTTCACATTTTAAATTCATATTAGCTTTGAAGATTTTTCATAAAGCATCATTCTTTTCCTCTTACATCAAACTCTAAGATTCGTAATACTTCTAAAATACAATTTCCTATACTTTAAATAGAAAAAAACATATTCTTATTCTTGCTTACCAAATNACATCATTCTTTTCTTCTTACATGAAGCTCTAAGATTTGTAATACTTCTAAAATACAATTTCCTATACTTTAAATAGAAAAAAACATATTCTTATTCTTGCGTACCAAATCTTAACCATAGAATCAACTTTCATCATTTAAAACTTTTACTTAAGTCTACTATATGTTTAGAAAAACAAATATAGTTATCAAAAGTCAGCCTCTAATATCAAAGGTCATGTTAAATTAAAATTTTAAAATATAGCTAATTGAGGACAAATAAAATTTAGTTTCATTCTTTTAAGTAAAATTTTCTTCTCCCCAAACTTAAATTTTTAAATATTTTGCAATCAATTCCATAAAATGTAGCCGGAAGAAAAAGTAAAAGTTGAATCTACTAACTACTACAACATCTTATCAAATTCATATACATTTATAATCAGGATAGAATGCCTGTAGGAGAAAGTAAATCTAGCCTAAAACATGCATGCAATAATACTAAACTAAAAGGAAGTATACTTAGCTGTAAAATCTATTTTTCTTCCTGCCCCCAAACTTGATTTTTAACATGTATAACATTTAGTGCAAAAAATATAAGTGGGAAGAAAAACAATTTAGAAATTTTAGCTACCACAAATCTTTATAAAAAACATCTACAATTATATAATAGGATAGAAAACATGTAGTAGAAAGTAAATCTAAACTAAACGTGTCAGAATGAAATTAACTAAACAAAAGTCTAACTAGCATAATATGTATCAGCATTGGAATATAAAAATGTTCTTCAAGTCCTATATATTGTTGTAACAAAAACACAAACACACAAAATAAATGAGGTCAATTCTTCCTTTAACTCATCACATCTCACTGACTTACTTCCAATTTCTAACGGAATCACTACAAAAATATATTGGGTACTTATAAATGATTTTATAGATTCTAATCCCAAAGAAAATATTATCCCTGATATATTGGTTCTCGAGCACCAACACTAGGCATCACCATATCCCAATAATTAAGTACCTCTAGCAGTTATAAGGATAATGTAAATTCATCCACATGTTACTCATTAAATAGGTTATCTTCTCCTATCAAATGAAAACAAAGTTAGTGAAAGGAAGTAACAAAATTGAGATGGAATTTTCATTAATAAATTCATAATGTCTCTTCTAAAACTTAAGTCTGGGTAAGACCCGAGTTGTAGTGGATTAGTCAATCCAACTAATACAAGAGAATAAACAAGTCTAACCATAATAAGAATTTAAGAAATCATTTCCTTCATGACACACAAAATGTAAAACAAACCACTAACAATCCAAACATCTACCAAAAATAAATCAAACTAATCAATCCACACTAAAACAAACACAATAAAACACTAACAATCATAACTCTCAAGCACACTAAATCAAACCACACTGATAAATATGGGCTGTGTCCCACAAAGCGCTTTGTTTAATGTCATCAGCTTGACAAATGATTCCACCTAGATGAAAATTCCATTTAAGTAATCCTTGATCAATCACCCAATCTTTTCCAGATCTAGAGATTCCTAGAAAGTCCTCAAATTTCAAAATTTTCTTTTAGCTCTTCCTTTCAAATTTATTCATATCCTTGTTCCTCATATTTCTTTTTAGATCCAATATTCTTCTAGTGGTTTTCTCAATTTTCATATTAATATCATCCTTAAATTTTATAAGAAATGGATCTTTAAACGATACTTCATGATCTCCCAAATTTTGGATCAAATTCTCTCTAGTTAATTCAGATTCTAGATCAAATTCTTCTAGGTTACTCTTATCATTCAATTTATCTTCTAATTCTTCCCTTTTGGTACTGAGTAAATGGTGGAGGTGGTCTTTCTATATATCTTTCTACCTCCTCAAGAATTTCTTCCATTGGTCTTTCAATATCCTTATCCTCATCTCTCAACTCAAAGTTCTTTTGAATCATATCCTCAAATTCTCTTCTAAATATTTGTTCGATAATTTTAAATTGCTCATCATTCATCTATTTAGGGTTCATCTTAAAATCACTAGGTAGAATCTCTTGGGGGTAACTGTTGCATTAATAATCTGCCCTAACATTAGAATCTCAATCATTTTGTTTGTATATCACAGAGTATGCAATTCAGTGACTTTGAATAACTCTTTCAAAGGAGATCTTTTACTGATTTCATCATTCAATTCAGGTTCATCTTGTCATTGAGATGAATATGAAGATATAAAGACTTGTGGTGTAGATGAATTCTCTATATAGGTAGGATTTAAAATTTTATTGGGTATATTCATTTTAAGTTCATGAGATTTTTCAACATATGGAATTAAAAATTTACTATCTTCGGTAATGTCCATCATTGCACACCTTTTCTGAAAATACATACAGTCTTTTTTAAACAACATTTTAGACTCATCATGAAAGTCCATTTCAATCTCGTCTGTTAACTTACTCTCAAACTTTTTTGTAAATGGTTTTTACTTATATAATCAATTTCATCCATCCAAAAACAATCATTATCTTTTCTCTCAGCTGGATACTTCATAGTCTTTANTTACCAAATCTTAACCATAGAATCAACTTTCATAATTTAAAACTTTTACTTAAGTCTACTATATATTTAGAAACACAAATATAGTTATCAAAAGTCAGCCTCTAATATCAAAGGTCATGTTAAATTAAAATTTTAAAATATAGCTAATTGAGGACAAATAAAATTTAGTTTCATTCTTTTAAGTAAAATGTTATTCTCCCCAAACTTAAAATTTTAAATATTTTGCAATCAATTTCATAAAATGTAGCCGAAAGAAAAAGTAAAAGTTGAATCTACTAACTACTACAACATCTTATCGAATTCATATACATTTATAATCAGGATCGAATGACTGTAGGAGAAAGTAAATCTAGCCTAAAACATGCATGCAATAATACTAAACTAAAAGGAAGTATACTTAGCTTTAAAATCTATTTTTCTTCCTACCCCCAAACTTGATTTTTAAAATGTATAACATTTAGTGCAAAAAAAATAAGTAGGAAGAAAAACAATTTAGAAATTTTAGCTACCACAAATCTCTATCAAAAACATCTACAATTATATAATAGGATAGAAAACATGTAGTAGAAAGTAAATCTAAACTAAACATGTCAGAATGAAATTAACTAAACAAAAGTCTAACTAGCATAATATGTATCAGCATTGTAATATAAAAATGTTCTTCAAGTCCTATATATTGTTGTAACAAAAACACAAACACACAAAATAAATGAGGTCAATTCTTCCTTTAACTCATCACATCTCACTGACTTACTTCCAATTTCTAACGGAATCACTACAAAAATATATTGGGTACTTATAAATGATTTTATAGATTCTAATCTCAAAGAAAAGATTATCCCTGATATATTGGTTCTCGAGCACCAACACTAGGCATCACCATATCCCAATAATTAAGTACCTCTAGCAGTTATAAGGATAGTGTAAATTCATCCACATGTTACTCATTAAATAGGTTAGCTACTCCTATCAAATGAAAACAAAGTTAGTGAAAGGAAGTAACAAAATTGAGATGGAATTTTCACTAATAAATTCATAATGTCTCTTCTAAAACTCAAGCCGGGTAAGACCCGAGTTGTAGTGGATTAGTCAATCCAACTAATACAAGAGAGTAAACAAGTCTAACCATAATAAGAATTTAAGAAATCATTTCCGTCATGACACACAATGTAAAAAAAACCACTAACAATCCAAACATCTACCAAAAATCAATCAAACTAATCAATCCACACTAAACAAATACAATAAAACACTAACAATCATAACTCTCAAGCACACTAAATCAAACCACACTGATAAATATGGGTTGTGTCCCATAAAGCGTTTTGTTTAATGTCATTAGCTTGACAAATGATTCCACCTGGATCAAAATTCCATTTAAGTAATCCTTGATCAACCACCCAATCTTTTCCAGATCTAGATATTCCTACAAAGTCCTCAAATTTCAAAATTTTCTTTTAGCTCTTCCTTTCAAATTTATTCATATCCTTGTTCCTCATATTTATTTCTAGATCCAATATTCTTCTAGTGGTTTTCTCAATTTTCATATTAATATCATCCTTAAATTTTATAAGAACTAATATTCATCTAGTGATTTTCTCAATTTTCATATTAATATCATCCTTAAATTTTATAAGAAATGGATCTTAATGATACTTCATGATCTCCCAAATTTTTGATCAAATTCTCTCTAGTTAATTCAGATTCTAGATCAAATTCTTCTAGGTTACTCTTATCTTTCAATTTATCTTCTAATTCTTCCTTTTTGGTACTGATTAAATGGTGGAGGTGGTCTTTCTATATATCTTTCTATCTCCTCAAGAATTTCTTCCATTGGTATTTCAATATCCTTATCCTCATCTCTCAACTCAAAGTTCTTTTGAAACATATCCTCAGATTCTCTTCTAAATATTTGTTTGATAATTTTAAATTGCTCATCATTCATCTATTTAGGGTTCATCTCAAAATCACTAGGTAGAATCTCTGGGGGTAACTGTTGCATTAGTAATCTGCCCCAACATCAGAATCTCAATCATTTTGTTTGTATATCACAGAATATGCCATTCAGTGACTTTGAATAACTCTTTCAAAGAAGATCTTTTACTGATTTCATCATTCAATTCAGGTTCATCTTGTCATTGAGATGAATATGAAGATATAAAGACTTGTGGTGTAGATGAATTCTCTATATAGGTAGGCTTTAAAATTTTATTTGGTATATTCATTTTAAGTTCATGAGATTTTTCAACATATGGAATTAAAAATTTACTATCTTTGGTAATGTCGATTTCACACCTTTCCTGAAAATACATACAGTCATTTTTAAACAACATTTTAGACTCATCATGAAAGTCCATTTCAATCTCGTCTGTTAACTTACTCCCAAACTTTTTTGTAAATGGTCTTTACTTATATAATCAATTTCATCCATCCAAAAACAATCATTATCTTTTCTCTCAGCTAGATACTTCATAGTCTTTAACACATCAAAATTGGTTTCAAGGTCATTAATATTCATAGTCAACTTTCCTTTTCNCTAATCTCTTAAAAGTCTAAAATCTTCAACCTTTTGATTATTTTAATTTGTCATTTCTTGAAAATTTTCAGGAATTTTTAACTTTTTAATTTTTCTAATAGTTTTTTCTAATTCAAAATCGTAAAACATAAGTCCTGTGGAACCTAAACTATGCTTACATTACGATTAAACACTTATAAAATAAAATAATATAAAATAAAATAATATAAAATAAAAATAAAAACACACAAATAAGAACTTTATATANCTGTTCCAAAGCTTTAGTGAAACAAATATTTATTATTAACTTCTAAAGTGCGTCCATGAACTTTGAAAAATGTTTATCCAACTCATGTTGTCTAAGTCTTTCAGGAAATGGAGGTGGTGGTCTTTCTAAATTGATTTTACTTAGAGATATTAATTTTTTCAAGATCCTTAAAAACATGTTCTTAGGATCTCTTATTTTTTTCCATTTCTCTCACAACTCCTTTCGCTTTTCTGACCTCATCCTTTATCTCTCTTCTACTTCTTAATTGAATAACTTCTATTTGTTCATTATTGTTCTCTTTAGGGTTGATCTCAGTGTTACTATGAATTGTTCCTTGGGATCTATTGCTAAATGAATTAGCAATTTGTCTAAGTTGATTCTCTATGTTTCTAATTGCAACATTTTTGACTTTGCAACTGGTTTCCCATTTACAATACCAATTCTTCAATAAACATCTTCTTATCCTCAAATTGATGATCATTGTCAGAGTATGATGGATATGAAGGTCCATAGTTTATGTTCCTCTGATTATTCCAACTTCCATTAGGATTTGCATGATTATTTACCCATTGTTGGTTTCCACCCCAAGTAGTGTGATTCCAGTTAAAATTAGGATAGTTTTTCAAACCTGGGTTGTAAAATTTAGAATACAAGTTGTTTATGGTATTTAAAGTTTCATATGATAAGTTAAAATCAATCATATGCCCTAATGAACTTTCCTCACTTACTGGAATAAATTAAGGCTGGTTCATTCCAAATTAATCTAACTTCCTTGATATTGTAGCAACCTGAGATACAAGAATTGCAATCGCATCTATATCATGAACACTGGCTAGATTTTTTGGATTTACCCCTGTAGAGGGCCATTGAAATTCATTTATAGACATTTCTTTAATTAACACATGATTTGTTAAGTGGTTTTGACATTAATAATCCTCGAGCAGCAACATCAATTCTAAACCTATTGGATTCTACTAACTCATTGTAAAAGTTTAAATGATTAACCAATCGGGCATAGCATGGTGTGGACACTTTCTTTGGAGTTCCTTAAATCTTTCCCAAGCTTTGTATATTGATTCCATTTTATACTGACAAAATGAGATAATATCATTTCTAAGTTTAGTAGTCCTTGAAGGTGGAAAACACTTAGCTAGGAGTTTCTGAGTTAACTCCTCCCAATTTTTAATAGAGCTAGGAGCTAATGAGTATAACCATATTTTAGCCTTTTCCCATAGTGAGAAAGGAAAAGCCTTAGTCTAATAGCATCATTTGACATGCCATTATAACAAAATGCAGCAAAAAATTCTAGAAAACTTGATAAGTGTAAATAGGGATCCCCAAAGGAGTTCCCCCAAACTGGTTGTTCTGCGCCAGTTGGATAATATCTGGATTTATTTCAAATGAGTCAGCTTCTTGATAGGGGTTTGTATACTTGAGTGAATTTCATCTGTTGTAGGATTTATATAATCCCCAAAGGATTTATGATAATTTTCTAAATTATTATTTTGAATGTTTTTCATTTCCATTCCTAGTTCTTCAAGTCCTTTCTATTTTTTCCTTTTTTCTAACATAGGATCATAAGACACAAGTCCTGGAGGATCCTTTATTTCTCATATGCAACAGAACAAGCAATACATTAATAATTAAACAAATAAAACAAAAGATATATTCAACAAAATGAAATAATTTCACAAACACCTTCTTTTTGACACAAACATTTTTTCATAACATTTTTTACTACAAAAAACACTTTTCGCACAAAAAGTTTTTAAGACTCTACAGTTTTCCAAGTCTAAGCCAAATTACTTCAACTAAATTCTCCTTAAGTTCTTACCAAAGCTTCCCTATAACAACACCAAAAACTTGATGCGCCCCTAGCGTGTCTTATTTTTCTGCGTGTTTTAAGTCACTTTAAATCCTTAGTACAATGAAAAAAATTTGACCCATCCCAAAATTACATGATAATTTAAATTTCAAAAATAAGGCCAATAACTTGACCCAATTTATATTAACTACTTAATGTGCAAATTTGAAATGTTATATAACATAGCTAATAGTTCACACATTATGGGTTCTACACAAGTGCACGTATAGCTTCAAGAAATATAAGAATTTTGAGGAAGCGATGAAAGATGTCCTTAGTTAAATTTCAGTCTACTACTATTAGTCCTTAGTTTGGAATGTCGATTAAAATGATTTTATCTAGAAACTACTCCTAAATGTGAATGTGAATGTTAAATGTAAGGATCGTAACTAATCTTAAATGTAAATATTAATTCTAAAGATAACCCTTTTTGGATGAGTTGGTTTGGAGAATTTTAAGATGTTAAAAATTACTATTCTTATGTAGATAATTGGATATTGTAAAGGAATGAGATACATTGAATATTGTATGTGTAAAATAGGAGAGATTTTAACTCTTTACCCTGATTTAGTGTTATAGAAGATCATTTGCTAATCTCAGGTTTAGTCCATAAACTCGTGGTTAGGGTGGGAGGATACTGACTCTCACTCTATAGCTCCCACTTCCCTTCCCCTGAAGACTAACGCTCGCTTTAGTTCTTAAACTCTAAGAACAAATTGCAAACTTTAGTCTGTCACCCTAAAATCTCCAATTCTACACCCAATAAANTTGTAAGGGAATGAGATACATTAAATATTGTATGTGTAAAATAGGAGAAATTTTAACTCTTTACCTTGATTCAGTGTTATAGAAGATCATTTGCTAATCTCAGGTTTAGTCCATAAACTCGTGGTTAGGGTGGGAGGATAATGACTCTCACTCTATAGCTCCCACTTCCCTTCCCCTGAAGACTAACGCTTGCTTTATTTCTTAAACTCTAAGAACAAATTGCAAACTTTAGTCTGTCACCCTAAAATCTCCAATTCTACACCCAACAAAATATATTTCCCTATTTATTTGCACTTAATCCCATGAACAAAATACTTCTTCATGGACTTAAATGTGATTCTCTCTCTGTTGTAGAACTCATACTCCATTCTTGTATCATTTATTTTACAACATATTTTAACAATTCAATTGGCCAGATTAAAAAGTAAATTGAGAGTAGAGTTGAAAAATCATCACAATTTATAATTAAAACTTCTCCTAACATGCATTCCAATATCCTAAACATGAATCCTACTCATTGCAAAAGAAAATTAAAAGGAAAATAACGACATAATCTTCTCTTGCCACTATTTCCAAAAAAGAAAGAGTAAGAGAAACACATCACAAAACGTGAAGAAAACACANTGACAAAATCTTCTCTTGCCACTATTTCCAAAAAAGAAAGAGTAAGAGAAACACATCACAAAACGTGAAGAAAACACAACAAAAAACTTCATTAAATCAAATAAAATCCACTAGATAAGTGTTTACAAATTCATAAGATAATGAAGAACACAATACTTAGCATTTTTCTCTTGAAAGAAAGATGAAAATCTCTCCCACAAAGTCTCCCGCTGATCCATGCAATGCTAGAACATTCCCTTACATATTCTCTGAAAATCCCCTCACCATTCTCTCCAAAAAGGTAGAAATCTACATTTCTACCCTTATTCTAAGTTCTCTAAACATTCTCCATATTTTCTTACTCACACACACCACCTTTTCTGACATAAAAGCACTCTATTATTGTGTAGGGACGAATTTCCCAAGAGAATCCTCAAGCAACCTTCCAATAAGCATCCAAATACGTTGAATTTTCTAGAAATTCGCCCAAGATAGCATCCAAATCATCTCGGGCGCTGTCAGCACCATTTTGGGCACTTTCGGTGCCATTTTTGCATCATTTTCTGCACTCTGTCACTGTCGATGTTTATTCTGGCGCTGTCGGCGCCTACACTGCTCAGGTCCACCATTTTGCTTTGTTTGGCTATGTTTTGCCCTGTTNAGCTGTCAGCACCATTTTGGGCGCTTTCGGTGCCATTTTTGCATTATTTTCTGCACTCTGTCACTGTCGATGTTGATTCTGGCGCTGTCGGCGCCTACACTGCTCAGGTCCACCATTTTGCTTTGTTTGGCTATGTTTTGCCCTGTTTCAATTGCGTTGTGTTCCTAACAGATAGATGATCCCGACTTAATGCTTATGCATAGTATAATAATAGTTCTGATGATATTTTTCACTTATATTTCCTTANCGTTTCAATTGCATTGTATTCCTAACAGATAGATGATCCCGACTTAATGCTTATGCACAGTATAACAATAGTTCTGATGATATTTTTCACTTATATTTTCTTANTTCCTTATTTTGCAACAAAACCAACAATTTGATCTTGAAGAAAATAAGAATTTAACATTTTAATTTATATATATTTATATTGGGATATTATGCAAGTATGTGTATCATTATCAAGTAATATAGGAATTTTTGATTAAGATCTGAATATCGAACCCACATGAGAAGTATATGCAATATGCACTTTTTAGAAAGTTTTTCTATTTTTAAAAAGATAANAACAAAATCAAAAACTTGATCTTGAAGAAAATAAGAATTTAACATTTTAATTTATATATATTTATATTGGGATATTATGCAAGTATGCGTATCATTATCAAGTAATATATGAATTTTTGATTAAGACCTGAATATCGAAAACCCACATGAGAAGTATATGCAATATGCACTTTTTAGAAAGTTTTTCTATTTTTAAAAAGATAATTACTTAAACTAAAAATGATTTTTACAGGAATTTAAAATTTAAATATTTTTGGTATTTTTGTTATTTTGACAAATCAATGAAAACTTATAAAAATAAGTAAAATTTTTGTAGAAGAAAAGTAGTTAATATGAAAATATCTTTCTTCTTATCATGAATCAGTGATAAGTATAGGAATTCTGTTGTGGAAGTATGCAAATTGTGTTGGGCCAAATAGGAGGAATAACATTCTTTAACCTTACTAGAGATGCTATAAAGAACATTGGCTAATTTAAAGTTTGAATAGTTCTGAATACCAACTAGGTAGGGAAGATACTAGCTCTTACTTTAGATTTCCCTCGATTGCCTCTACCTGGGGGCTAACCTTCTTGTATCAGAACCTAAAACAAAAAACCAAGTTGGGGGCTTTAACCTGTCACTTTAAAGTCCTCTAACTCTACACCNATTGTGGAAGTATGCAAATTGTGTTGGGCCAAATAGGAGGAATAACATTATTTACCCTTACTAGAGATGCTATAAAGAACATTGGCTAATTTAAAGTTTGAATAGTTCTGAATACCAACTAGGTAGGGAAGATACTAGCTCTTACTCTAGAGTTCCCTCTATTCCCTCCACCTGGGGGCTAACATTCTTGTATCAGAACCTAAAACAAAAAACCAAGTTGGAGGCTTTAACCTGTTACTTTAAAGTCCTCTAACTCTACACCCATCAATGAATATTTTCCTATTGATTTGCACTTAATCATATGAACTACATTCTCATTCATACAACCTCATGTGATTCTTTCCAATTATTGACTCAGATAATACCAGCTCGGTTCTTACATGTTCTCACAACAACATTTTACATCTAGATCGGCCAAATCAAGAAGTAAATGAAGTGCATGGATTTAAATAGTCAAAATTTCTTCCAACATTAAAGATCAATACTCTCCACAACTTCCATCCAAAACTTAAGTACTTATCATTTTAAGAAGAAAGATAAAGAAAACTACTTAGAATCCATAGAGAAAATAAAATCAAACTTTAATTTAAAAGAAGAAATCATTATCAAACCAACAACAAGTCTTGATTAAAACCAAAAGTAGTCTAAAATAAAAAGATAAAAACTTGAAAACTCTTAATGTTCCTTTGAATCTTTTCTCTTTTACAATCACTCAAAACAAAATAGAAAAAAGGATAAAGTAAATAAAAAAAAGTGGTACCTTAAAATCTCTCCGAACTAACTCCCTAGAGAAGAACTTTCAAAACTTGCCAATATTTTCAGGACTCTTTTCTAAGTCATCTCTTCTTTCTTTTATAGTTTTCCAAGAGGTGCCTTTGGATCTCTTCAAAATGTGTCTTGATTCGATGTATTTGCCCAAGAGATGCATCCTTTCATGATAATTTTCGTCCATGGTGGTTACAACCACCTATTAAGCCAATGGGTTCCTCAAAAACCTCTTCAAAATTTGTGAAAATTGATTTTACTCCTCTAGTAAATGCCACTGGCGCTTAAGTGTGAGGTCTCGGCACTTAGACTTGATCTTCTCTATTTAACCGGCGCGCAAGCGCCGGAACTGGCGCTTAGGCGCGAAAACTCTATTGCACAATTTTTCACATTTTTGCTCCAAATTTGATCTTTTTTCAATCTTTTAAGCATTTTTTCCATTTTTACTTATATCTGTAAGAAAAACATAAAAATACGTTTTGTTAAAGAATAATATCTCAAAAATAGGCAAAAAAATGTGTCTAAAAGTACTATAAATTTTAGGTGTATCAAAATCCCCCAAACTTAAATGTTACTTGTCCTCCAGTGACACTTCAATCCTTAAAAACCAAATATGTATGATATGTATATGAGTTTATTTAAGAGTTACTAAATTTTAGATTTAGAAATATAGTAGTCCAATTTAGAAAAAATAATTAGTAAATGAGACCAACTTAAAGTTTGAAACTTTTTAATGTTGAGAACTATGAAAATATGAGTTCGTATCTAATTTAGAAATATTTTAAGTTCTCTAAATTTAGGTTTTAGTTCTTTTATTTTCTCTACTTAAAAATTTTTAATAAAAATAATTTTACCTAGTATATTATATTTATAAGCTTAAGATTTTATCAAGTCTTATACTTTAAAAAGATCAAATGTAGAACTAATTTTTGATTAGGCATTAATCCTCAAGCTTCTCCTCCCTTACATTTCTTTTCTTTTTCTTTTATTTTTCTTTTCTTTTCTTTTTCTTTTATTATTCTTTTTCTTTTTCTTCTTTTATTTCTTTTATTTCTTTTTTTCTTTTTTCAGGCAAAGATTACTATATCTAGATAGGCCTTTAATGATTTTGAATTCCACTTCTTCTTTCCTAAAGTAAAGT
>JXCR01143951.1:155872-201737 GCA_002079205.1 Phalaenopsis hybrid cultivar
TCTTACTAAAGATAGTCACTTATATTAATCATTTTTTATACTAAAAATTTTTAACTTAAAGTTTTTCTTCATTACTTAAAATTTAACTAAATTTTCTTACTCATTTCTAAAATCAAATTTTACTTCCCTAATATAACTTCATATACATAATCAATTTTTCTTTTAAAATTCAAATTCATTTGTAGTTCATTTGAGAACAAAAAAAATTCATGTTTTGAAAATATTTTTCATCCCTCCCACAAACTTATTTTTTTTTAACATATTAAACAGTTTAGCATCAGATAATTATATAGGCAGGAATGAAAATTGAAATAACATGCTAAACCTATTTCTTACATCCTAATTATACAAGTATAAATCTAAAGACAAGAGTAAAATTAATTTTGACCAAATCTTCTAATATTTTATTTTAGTTTAACATGTAGAGATTCAATAGACTTCTAAACAGTGGGTATAAAAGCAAACCAACGGACTAACATGGTAAAAAAATACAGTGTAGCAGTTTTTTAATTTTAAAATTAAGATCTAAGTTAGCAATATTTTTAACTTTAAAAAAAACCCATGGAATTAAGTTAAATTCTAAACTAACCAATCCACAATACTAAAAATAAAAATAGTTACTACCCTTAAATTTTAAAAACAAAATACTACCTAACACAACAATCACAACAACAATAGAACATAAAAATTCAAAATACAACATAAAACATAACCTACAACATCACATAATTGCATGTGTAGCAGTACTACATCACAGTCCATAACAAAACACAAACATAACAATACATCAAACCAAATCAAGTCCAACACATCATCTGTCATCTCTACTCATCTCCATACCATTTTTCTTTAGGCTCATAGTCAGGATAATGAGGATATTGAGGAAATACTACTTCTGGGTCACCTCTAATCAGGCCCTCCAGAGCTGGGTGTAATTTCTCCTCAAGGCCACTCTTTCTCTTATTATACCTATTTGTATGCTCTGCAAAATGTTCTTGATTTTGAACTT
This sequence comes from Phalaenopsis hybrid cultivar, assembly GCA_002079205.1. Taxonomy (NCBI): domain Eukaryota; kingdom Viridiplantae; phylum Streptophyta; class Magnoliopsida; order Asparagales; family Orchidaceae; genus Phalaenopsis; species Phalaenopsis hybrid cultivar. Next base: position 156,882 of record JXCR01143951.1, read on the forward strand.
TATCAGCGGTAAAGTGGATATGAGTCATCATCTTTTGTAATAACTGCCCTTGAGTCCTAATTGACTCACCTCAAGATGTAGAAGCACGTGATGTAGATGGTTTTGATGAAGATGCAGCAGAAGTAAATGCAACAGACGTCTCTAATCCATAGCTCCTGGAAAATCCTCCTCTCCAACCAAAAATTGAATGCTCCAAATAAGTCTTCACATTCACTTTTGTAATAGGCTTCAGAGGCAACAGAACTTCCTCCCAACTATCATACTTTACTCCAGCCTGCTCGCATAAAGAAAATATCAAGGAAGCAAATCCCATACATGCAGTAGTAGTAGCAGCAGCTGAAGTGATGATAGTGTGATAGATGAAAGCCCCTATGTTGATGGGCTTTCCCTCTTGAATACAATAATTCAACGTAGCGCTCTCTTTGGTCACTTCTTTGAGATGATTTGTAGGAAGCAGATGAGCAGATATAAAATAGTGCCAAGCCTTTGATGGTGCACACAACTTTGAGGTAAGAAAATTTACTCTCCTCTCATTTGTAATCTTCCAAAGTCTTCTTCCAACAGTCAAATAAGATATGATCTCGTCCAATTCCGCTTTCGTAGGACTATAATTTGCATAAAAACACAAAGTTTCCTTTGGTAAATGGTAAAACAAGTTGAGTACCTCTAGAGTAAAAGGTATCAACTTCCCTCGAACCATAACTCGATCGTCCTCAGCCTCTGGGAGATTTGCATAAAACTCCTTTACAATAGAAATTACAGCTACAACAGAGAAATAACAAAACTGTTACCACTATCAGTGGACTATCAAGTCTTCCACTTCTCCATCTAGAGTCTTGAAACATTACTCCTTGATTAAATTTTGTGACGTAGAGCGTAACTAAATCGATCCTGAGCTTTTGAATTGACAAATTTGCTCGAATCAAATGAGATCTTTCCTTTGCTCCTTCTCATTCTTGTTGCCATTCTACAAATTTGATAAATTCCAAAAATAACTTTAAAAATCAAGTTTAAATCACTAAACTAAACTTCCAAAAGAACTAACTAAACTTCTCAAGCAATTTTCATAGATTTTTCTTCACTTTTCACCATGAAAAGTAAATTTTTGAAATCTTCCAAATGTGCTTAAAATATATGGTGAGAATCCAAAATTTTTGCATAGAAGTAAAGCTTTTACCTCAAGGAACTTGAATCTAGCAAATCTCACTTGATTCCACCAAGAATTCTCCACATTTCACTTGCCCTAGCCCTCAAAATCATGAACTCGAGTGGGGGAAGATGATAGGAGGCATTAAAAATGGTATTTTCAGACTAAAAATTCACTTTTAACCATTTGCGAACTGGTTTTTGTGAACCGACACTTAAGCACGGGTATGTGACACTTAGGCGCCTGTTTCTTGGGTTGGCTAGCGCTTAGGCGCTAGTGCACAATTTTTGAAAATTTTAATTGTAAGTAAAATGCACTATTAGATTAAGTAAACCACCCATAAATGGTCTCATAGCACTTAAATGACTATTTTTACTTTTTATAACTCCCTTCTCTCTCAAAATTCTACATAATAACTAATTCAAATCGAGGCTAAAAATAACACAAATTTTCACAAAAACAAACTTATATTAATTCACAAACAATTATAAACACATTTAACACTTAGTTCTCTCTCCAAATAGTCTTGGATGCAAAAATTTTCCTAAATACAAAACACTTAACATACATTTACAATTAAACACATAAGTGACACAAACACTAAACACTAACACACTTAAAAGCATGACTCTAAACACATAATTCCTAACAGTTGACTTAATTCCACTCTTCATTAGAAGGAACAAATTCTTGTCTCTTAGTAGTCTCTCTAGGAATATAGAGTTGATAAAACAAACGGTGGTGACGAGCTCTAATACTATCATCTTCGATCCACTTTTACTTAAGGAACATCACCTTATCCGCTTCCTCTAAATAACTGGTGTGGTTGAATTGCATCTTAAGTTGCCACCCAATATGTTCTAGATGAGCATGCAATTCAAGCACATTAGTCTCTAATATAGATATAGTATTCTCCATCTGGTTGATCTTCTCCGATATCCCTTCAATTCTAATGGCTAAGAAACAGTTATACATCTCCTGTGCATTTTGACTAATGAACTTCTTCCTCATGGCTTCTTCCTTCTACTTCAAATCCATTTACCATAAAGACATTTTCTCTAAATCTCTCTCTTTCTTAGACTTCTAGGGCTAAAAATAATTCGGGGTGAAATTCCTTCACAAACCCCTTCTATTTATAGGCCTAATTCCCCCTCATAACTTCTAGGCACGACTAAAACTTCCAAGACACGTTTATTCCAACTAAATTGTAGTTACACCTTCTAGAAATCAAAATTTGCACATGTGATTAAATTGTCGCGCTTAAGCACCAAATCTGGCGCTTAAGTGCCGGTGTACATTTTTACACCAGTCAACTTAACGTCTAAATTCTCATTCTAACATGTCTAGGTCACTAAATAAAGTCTAAAAATCATTGCTAGCACATATTAGACTTAAAAATACTATCCTAAATTTATTAATTAGACTCAAAACAACAATCAAAGTAAAAACACACTGATAACTATGGGCTGCCTCCCATAAAGCGCTTGGTTTTATGTCGTTAGCCCGACATAACCAGTGCTCATTCTGGTTGACCTAACATCATTCAATCATTATATTTATGTTGACCCCCTATATAATAAGGTTTTAGTCAATGTCCATTAACTTTTAAAATTTTTTCAAAATTAGGATCTTTAATATCCACAGCTTCATAAGGATAAAATTTTATCACAACAAATGGTCCCATCCACTTGGACTTAAGTTTGCCTCAAAATAATCTTAACCTTGCATTATATAATAAAACTTGTTGCCCTGGCTGAAATTTTTTAGTAAGAATATTTCGATCATGCCACATTTTCAACTTTTCTTTATAAATCTTAGCACTCTCATAAGATTCATTCCTTATCTCTTCAAGCTCATTTAATTAAAACAATATTTTCTCAACAACATCGTTTAAATTATAATTAAACTCTTTAAAAGCCCAATATGCTTTATGCTCAAGTTCAACTGATAAATGACAAGATTTCCCAAATATTAGCCTATATTGGGGACATTCCTATAGAAGTTCTATATGCAGTCCTATAATCCCACAAAGCATAGACAAGTTTGATTGACCAATCCATTTTTGTTGGATTCACAGATTTTTTCATAATTCTTTTAATTTCTTGATAGGATATTTCAACCAAACCACTTGTTTGAGGATGATAAACAGTAACAATCTTATGATTTATATGATATTTCTTTAATAACTTCTCCACAATGGCATTTCTGAAATGACTTCCCCCATCAGTAATAATAACTCTCGGTATCCTATGGAATTTCTAAAATGACTTCCCCCATCAGTTATGATAACTCTCGGCATCCCAAATCTACAAAATATTCAGTTTTCCAAAATTTTGCAACACTTTAATCATCACATCAAGGTAAAGTAACAACTTCTATCCATTTGGATACATAGTGCACTGCTAATAGATTATATAAATTTCTGAAAGATGGTATAAATGGTCCCATGAAATTTAATCCCCAAACATCAAATATCTCAACTTCTGGCGTATAATTGAGGGGCATCTCATTTCTTCTAGATTTATTGCCTACTCTTTGACATCTTTCACAAGCTTTCATATAAGCATTAACATCTCTAAAAATTGTAGGCCAATAAAATCCAAGTTGTAGAATTTTATATGTTGTNCTTATCTCAAGGAACCTGAATCTAGCAAATCTCACTTGATTCCACCAACAATTCTCCACATTTCACTTGCCCTAGCCCTCAAAATCATGAACTCAAGTGGGGGAAGACGATAGGAGGCATTAAAAATGGTATTTTCGGACTAAAAAATCACTTTTAACCGTTTGCGAACTGGTTTTTGTGAACCGACACTTAAGCACGGGTAAGTGACACTTAGGCGTCTGTTTCTTGGGTTGGCTAGCACTTAGGCGCTAGTGCACAATTTTTGAAAATTTTAATTGTAAGTAAAATGCACTATTAGATTAAGTAAACCACCCATAAATGGTCTTATAGCACTTAAATGACTATTTTTACTTCCTATAACTCCCTTCTCTCTCAAAATTCTACATAATAACTAATTCAAATCGAGGCTAAAAATAACACAAATTTTCACAAAAACAAACTTATATTAATTCACAAACAAGTATAAACACATTTAACACTTAGTTCTCTCTCCAAATAGTCTTAGATAGGAAAATTTTCCTAAGTACAAAACACTTAACACACATTTACAATTAAACACATAAGTGACACAAACATTAAACACAAGACATAAACGTAAGTACAAAACACTTAACACACATTTACAATTAAACACATAAGTGACACAAACACTAAACGAAAACACTTAACACACATTTACAATTAAACACAAAAGTGACACAAACATTAAACACAAGACAACACTTAACACACATTTTACAATTAAACATATAAGTGACACAAACACTAAACACAAGACATAAACACTAACACACTTTACATTCACAATTAAACACATAAGTGACACAAACACTAAACACTAACACACTTAAAAGCATGACTCTAAACACATAATTCCTAACAGTTGACTTAATTCCACTCTTCATTAGAAGGAACAAATTCTTGTCTCTTAGTAGTCTCTCTAGGAATATAGAGTTGATAAAACAAACGGTGGTGGCGAGCTCTAATACTATCATCTTCGATCCACTTTTACTTAAGGAACATCACCTTATCAGCTTCCTCTACATAACTGGTGTGGTTGAATTGCATCTTAAGTTGCCACCCAATATGTTCTAGATGAGCATGCAATTCAAGCACGTTAGTCTCTAATACAAATATAGTATTCTCCATCTGGTTGATCTTCTCCGATATCCCTTCAATTCTAATGGCTAAGAAACAATTATACATCTCCTGTGCATTTTGACTAATGAACTTCTTCCTCATGGCTTCTTCCTTCTACTTCAAATCCATCTCCCATAAAGAAATTTTCTCTAAATCTCTCTCTTTCTTAGACTTTTAGGGCTAAAAATAATTTGGGGTGAAATTCCTTCACAAACCCCTTCTATTTATAGGCCTAATTCCCCCTCATAACTTCTAGGCACGACTAAAACTTCCAAGACACGTTTATTCCAACTAAATTGTAGTTACACCTTCTAGAAATCAAAATTTGCACATGTGATTAAATTGTCGCGCTTAAGCACCAAATCTGGCGCTTAAGTGCCGGTGTACATTTTTACACCAGTCAACTTAACGTCTAAATTCTCATTCTAACATGTCTAGGTCACTAAATAAAGTCTAAAAATCATTGCTAGCACATATTAGACTTAAAAATACTATCCTAAATTTATTAATTAGACTCAAAACAACAATCAAAGTAAAAACACACTGATAACTATGGGCTGCCTCCCATAAAGCGCTTGGTTTTATGTCGTTAGCCCGACATAACCAGTGCTCATTCTGGTTGACCTAACATCATTCAATCATTATATTTATGTTGACCCCCTATATAATAAGGTTTTAGTCAATGTCCATTAACTTTTAAAATTTTTTCAAAATTAGGATCTTTAATATCCACAGCTTCATAAGGATAAAATTTTATCACAACAAATGGTCCCATCCACTTGGACTTAAGTTTGCCTCAAAATAATCTTAACCTTGCATTATATAATAAAACTTGTTGCCCTGGCTGAAATTTTTTAGTAAGAATATTTCGATCATGCCACATTTTCAACTTTTCTTTATAAATCTTAGCACTCTCATAAGATTCATTCCTTATCTCTTCAAGCTCATTTAATTGAAACAATATTTTCTCAACAACATCGTTTAAATTATAATTAAACTCTTTAAAAGCCCAATATGCTTTATGCTCAAGTTCAACTGATAAATGACAAGATTTCCCAAATATTAGCCTATATTGGGGACATTCCTATAGAAGTTCTATATGCAGTCCTATAATCCCACAAAGCATAGACAAGTTTGATTGACCAATCCATTTTTGTTGGATTCACAGATTTTTTCATAATTCTTTTAATTTCTTGATAGGATATTTCAACCAAACCACTTGTTTGAGGATGATAAACAGTAACAATCTTATGATTTATATGATATTTCTTTAATAACTTCTCCACAATGGCATTTCTGAAATGACTTCCCCCATCATTAATGATAACTCTCGGCATCCCAAATCTACAAAATATGTTCGTTTTCCAAAATTTTGCAACACTTTAATCATCACATCAAGGTAAAGTAACAACTTCTATCCATTTGGATACATAGTGCACTGCTAATAGATTATATAAATTTCTGAAAGATGGTATAAATGGTCCCATGAAATTTAATCCCCAAACATCAAATATCTCAACTTCTGGCGTATAATTGAGGGGCATCTCATTTCTTCTAGATTTATTGCCTACTCTTTGACATCTTTCACAAGCTTTCATATAAGCATTAACATCTCTAAAAATTGTAGGCCAATAAAATCCAAGTTGTAGAATTTTATATGTTGTTTTATCAACACCAAAATGTCCCCCAAAATCAGAATTATGACATTTTTGGATAATTTCATAAGTTTCTTCTAATAGTTTACATCTTTGAATGATCAGATTCTTTCCTTATTTATATAAATATGGGCCATCTCAAAAATAAGTCTTAGCTTCAAAAATAAATTTCTTCATCTGTTGATATGTCATTCCATAGGAGTTTAAGATCACTAATAATGTAGTTCACAATGTCGGCATACCACGAAACACACCACTCATTTCAGTGAACAATTTTTTATCTGGAAAATGGTCATTAATTTCTTTTTCAAAACAGAGTAGTTTTTCTAATTCAAGCCTGGACAAATGATCAGCAATTTAATTTTCAGTTCCCTTCCGATCTACTATTTCAAAATCAAATTCTTGTAAAAGACGAATCCATCTCTTAAGTCTCAGTTTAGTATCCTTCTTTTTCATTAAGTACTTAATAACAAAATGATCTGTATGCACTATACAATGAGTTCTAATCAAATATGATCTAAATTTATCAAAGGCATATACTACTGCTAATAACTCTTTTTCAGTTGTTGTATAACTAATTTGAGTTTCATTAAGAGTCTTACTAGCATAGTAAATAACTTTGAAAATTTTATCATATCTTTGTCCTAAAATGACTCCAATATCATAATCACTTGCATCACACATAAGTTCAAAAGGTTTTTCCCAATTTGGTGAAACTATAATTGGTGTAGTGATTAATTTTTCTTTTAATAATTTAAAAGCTTTTAGGCATTCCTCAATAAAATTGAAAATTACATCTTTCTCAAGTAAATGGCATAAAGGCTTAGCAATCTTAGAAAAGTCCTTAATGTATCGCATGTAGAATCCAGCATGTCCTAAAAAACTCCTAATTTCCCATACATTTGTTAGATAAGGTAAATTAGTGATCACTTGAATTTTAGCAGGATCTACATCCATACAATTTTTTTTGATATTTGATGACCTAATACTATTCTTTCTGCTACCATAAATTGACATTTCTCCTAGTTAAGGACTAAATTTATTTCTTCACAGCACTTAAGAACTTTAGATAAATGTTCAAAACACGAGTCAAATGAAGTCTCAAAAACTGAAATGCATCCATAAAGACTTCAATCCCTTTTTCAATTAAATCACAAAAAATTGCCATCATACATAATTGAAATATAGTAGGGGCATTACATATACTAAAGGGAATTCATCTAAAAGCAAAAGTACCATAAGGACTGGTAAATGTTATTTTCTCTTGATCCTTAGGAGATATTTGAATTTGTTGATAACAGGTATATCCATCAAGAAAACAAAAGCATTTATGCCCAACTAGTATATCCAGCATTTGATCCATAAAGGGTAGTGGGAAATGATCTTTCCTAGTGGCAGGATTTAATTTTCTATAATCAATGCATATTTTCCACCCTGTAACTTATCTAGTAGGTATTAACTCATTATGTTCATTCACAGTTATAGTTACTCCTCCTTTCTTAGAAATACAGTGAATTGGACTAACCCATACACTATCTGAAATAGGAGATAATTCTAGCATCTAACCACTTTAAAATTTCTTTCTTAAAAACCTCTTTCATAAAATGATTTAATCTCCTTTGTGGATCAGCCCTGTGTTTGCGGTTTTCTTCCAGATTAATTCTATACATACAAATTGAAGGACTGATTCCTTTAATATCTGCAATTGTCCATCAGAGGAATTTCTTAAAACTTTTCAGATTTTTCATCAGCTTTTCTTCTTCTTCCTTTGTTAACTTTGAGGAAATTATAATAGGTAAAGTAGATGAATCTTCTAAAAGACATATTTTAAATGTTCAGGAAGTAATTCCACTCAAGTTCTAGAGGTTTTTCAATATATGGACAAAATGATTTATCTTCGTCTATCGTGTCAAAAATTTCAAAACTTTCTTGAACATAACTTGAATCTTCTTAAAAAGGTTTACTCATTGATCTAATTCCTCTTCTTGCTAGTGTTCCAAATCTTTTTCCTTAGATTTTTCTTCATAAGTAGCCTTGAAGTGACATTCCCACAAATATCTTATAACACCCATTCTATAACATTCATCATCTTTACCTTTTATAGGGTATTTCATTGGTTTTAAAATGCTAAAAGTAACAGTTTGATCATTGACGCGCATTGTTAATTCACCTTTCTGCACATCTATCATTGCTCTTACTATGGCTAGGAAAGGTCTCCCTAAAATGATAGGTATCTCTTTATCTTCCTCCATATCTAGCATAATGAAATCAAAAGGAAAGATAAATTGATCCACTTTTACTAGGACATCTTCTATAACTCCTTTAGGATAGGTTATTGAACGATCTGTTAACTATAGAGTTACAGTAGTAGGGTAGGTTTCTCCTAATCCCAATCTTTTAAATATTGATAATGACATAAGGTTAATGCTTGCACCTAAATCGCATAAAGCTTTCCCATAAAATCTGTCTCCTTTTGCACATGGAATCGTAAAGCTACCAGGATCCTTAAGCTTTCCAGGAAGTTTCTTCTGAATTATAACACTGCACTCCTCAATAAGTGCAACAGTCTCATTATCTTCAAACTTCATTTTTCTATTGATAATATCCTTCATAAAATTTACATAGTTTGGAATTTGTTCTAAGGCTTCAGTAAATAGAGTATTGATTGTAAGCTTCTTAAATATTTCCCAAAATTTTGAAAATTGCTTATCTAACTTGTGTTGTCGAAGTCTCTGAGGAAATGGAGGTGGTGGTTTTTCTAAATCAATTTTCGGCGAAGAAATAGGTCTTTCAGAATCCTTCGGAGCATCCTCTTTTGATTCTTCAATTTCTTCTCTCTCTACTTCAATCTCTTTTTGAACCCTGCCTTGCAACTCTCTTCTGCTTCTAAATTTTATGGCTTTAACTTTCTCTTTATTCTGGTCTTTTGGATTTGATTCAGTATTACTAGGAAGTGTTCCTTGGGATCTATTACTTAATGAAATTACAATTTGCTCAAGTTGATTCTCAATATTTCTAATTGTAGTTCCTTGACTTTGTAATTGATTACCCATTTGTAACACCACTTCTTCTATAGACAACTTCTTATAATATTTCTAATTGTAGCTCCTTGACTTTATAACTGATTTCCCATTTGTAACACCACTTCTTCTATAGACAACTTCTTCTCCTTAAATGTGTATTACTATTGAAATCTTGGAGGATAAGTAGATCTATAATTATTATTCTCTTGGTTGTTCTAGTTTCCTAATCGGTTTACTTGGTTTTTCCCCCATTGTTGATTATTTTCACCTGAATTATTAGGAGTCATGAAATATTTTTAACATCAATGAACCACCAGCAACGACATCAATAATAGATCTAAGAGAACTAATTAATCCATTATAAAAGGATTGAATTATTAACCAATCTGGTATAGCATGGTGTGGACACTTTCTTAAGAGTTCCTTAAATCGTTCCCTTGCTTCATAAATAGATTCCCCTTGAAAATGATTAAAAGATGTAATATCATTTCTAAGCTTCGTAGTTTTTTATGGTGGAAAATATTTAGCTAGTAATTTTTGTGCTAAATCACCCCAAGTTCTGATAGATCCAGGTGCTAACGAATTCAACTACATCTTAGCTTTAGCTAAATTCATTTCTAAGATTTGCAGTTTTTTATGGTGGAAAATATTTAGCAAGGAATTTTTGTGTTAAATCACCCTCAAGTCTGATAGCTTTTGATGGTGGAAAATATTTAGCAAGAAATTTTTGTGCTAAATCACCCCAAGTTCTGATAGGTTGGTGGAAAATATTTAGCAAGGAATTTTTGTGCTAAATCACCCCAAGTTCTGATAGATCTAGATGTTAACAAATTCAACCATATCTTAGGTTTATCCCTCAGTGGGAAAGGAAATAACCTAAGTCTTATGGCATCATCTGAAACACCATCGTATTTAAATGTTAGCACACAAGTCTAGAAAATTGGTAAGATGTAAATTTGGATCTTCAGTTGGTGATCCCCCAAACTAATTTTTTGATACAATTTGGATAATAACAGATTTAAGCTCAAATGAATTAGCCACTACATTAGGTTTTTGAATACTACAATGAAGTTCTTCTATAGTACGGTTGACATAATCTCTTAAAGGTCTAAAATCTTGATGAATTTCAGCATTTTTATTATTTTGGTTTGCTATTTTTGTAATTTTTTTAGATTTTTCAAGATTTTTATTTTTTTATTTTTGGTTTTNATCGCATGTAGAATCCAGCATGTCCTAAAAAACTCCTAATTTCCCATACATTTGTTGGATATGGTAAATTAGTGATCACTTGAATTTTAGCAGGATCTACTTCCATACAATTTTTTGATATTTGATGACCTAATACTATTCTTTCTGCTACCATAAATTGACATTTCTCCTAGTTAAGGACTAAATTTGTTTCTTCACAGCACTTAAGAACTTTAGATAAATGTTCAAAACATGAGTCAAATGAAGTTTCAAACACTGAAATGCATCCATAAAGACTTCAATCCCTTTTTCAATTAAATCACAAAAAATTGCCATCATACATAATTGAAATGTAGTAGGGGCATTACATATACTAAAGGGCATTCATCTAAAAGAAAAAGTACCATAAGGACTGGTAAATGTTGTTTTCCCTTGATCCTTGGGAGATATTTGAATTTGTTGATAACCGATATATCCATCCAGAAAACAAAAGCATTTATGCCCAACTAGTTTATCCAGCATTTGATCCATAAAGGGTAGTGGGAAATGATCTTTCCTAGTGGCAAGATTTAATTTTCTATAATCAATGCATATTTTCCACCCTGTAACTTGTCTAGTAGGTATTAAATAATTATGCTCATTCACAGTTATAGTTACTCCTCCTTTCTTAGAAATACAGTGAACTGGACTAACCCATACACTATCTGAAATAGGGTAGATAATTCCAGCATCTAACCACTTTAAAATTTCTTTCTTAAAAACCTCTTTCATAAAATGATTTAATCTCTTTTGTGGATCAGCCCTGTGTTTGTAGTTTTCTTCCAGATTAATTCTATACATACAAATTGAAGGACTGATTCCTTTAATATCTGCAATTATCCATCAGAGGAATTTCTTAAAATTTTTCAGATTTTTCATCAGCTTTTCTTCTTCTTCCTTTGTTAACTTTGAGGAAATTATAATAGGTAAAGTAGATGAATCTTCTAAAAGACATATTTTAAATGTTCAGGAAGTAATTCCACTCAAGTTCTAGAGGTTTTTCAATATATGGACAAAATGATTTATCTTCGTCTATTGTGTCAAAAATTTCAAAACTTTCTTGAACATAACTTGAATCTTCTTAAAAAGGTTTACACATTGATCTAATTCCTCTTATTGCTAGTGTTTCAAATCTTTTTCTTTAGATTTTTCTTCATAAGTAGCCTTGAAGTGACATTCGCACAGATATCTTATAACATCCATTCTATAACATTCATCCTCTTTACCTTTTATCGGGTATTTCATTGATTTTAAAATGCTAAAAGTAACAGTTTGATCATTGACGCGCATTGTTAATTCCCATTTCTGCACATCTATCATTTCTCTTCCTATGGCTAGAAAAGGTCTCCCTAAAATGATAGGTATCTCTTTATCTTCCTCCATATCTAGCCTATGGTTAGGAAAGGTCTCCCCAAAATGATAGTTATCTCTTTATCTTCCTCCATATCTAGCATAGTGAAATCAAAAGGAAAGATAAATTGATCCACTTTTACTAGGACAGCTTCTATAACTCCTTTAGGATAGGTTATTGAACGATCTGTTAACTATAGAGTTACAGTAGTAGGATAGGTTTCTCCTAATTCCAATCTTTTAAATATTGATAATGGCATAAGGTTAATGCTTGCACCTAAATGCATAAAGCTTTCCTATAAAATCTGTCTCCTTTTGCACATGGAATCGTAAAGCTACCAGGATCTTTAAGCTTTCCAGGAAGTTTCTTCTGAATTATAACACTGCACTCCTCAATAAGTGCAACAGTCTCATTATCTTCAAACTTCATTTTTCTATTGAGAATATCCTTCATAAAATTTACATAGTTTGGCATTTGTTCCAAGGCTTCAGTAAATAGAGTATTGATTGTAAGCTTCTTAAATATTTCCCAAAATTTTGAAAATTGCTTATCTNCAAAATGTGTCAGGACCGAATTTTCTTTCTTGCTCGTTTTTTATCTAAATTGCACCGTTTTTACATCTTTTTCCCCAAAACTCCTTTTCTTATCCTTAAAATAAAAAATATACGAAATACATTACTTTAAAATGTAAAATCATTAAAAATCATTCAAATTGAGCAAAAAATATATATGAAAATGTAGTAATTTTTTAAGCGTATCATCTATCATAATAGTTAAACCTTTAGAATTGAATGCATAGTTCAAAAGCTGGAGACCTTGAACTCTACAATTTAGAGCTACAGAGAGCTGAAGTAGAAATGGCAGATCACCTAGCTAATGAGGATCCAATCATTGATCATAATGCTAACACACCTTTTAGGGATTATGTGAACCTTACGGTGGATGAAATTCATTTAAGTATATAGACTCCTACCGTAGACTCCTGCCGTAGTGGCCAATACTTTTGAACTTAATCCTACAATAATTCATATGGTACAGATTAATCAATTTAGTATATCTCCATCTGAGGACCCAAATTACACTTAACAAGTTTCTTAGAAATTTGTACTACATTTAGATATGATGGTATTTGTAATGATGCAGTAAAACTTAAACTTCTTCCTTTTTGCTTGAGGGATAAAGCTAAGGTGTGGCTCAATTCATTAGCATGGGGTTCAATCAAGACATGGGGAGATCTATCCCAGAAATTTCTAGCTAAGTATTATCCATCATTTAATTTGCTAAGTTACGAAATGATATCATTTCATTTTGTGAGCATGACGGGGAATCAATTTATGAGGCTTGAGAATGATCTAAGGAACTTCTTAAGAAGAGTCCACATGACACATTATTTGATTAGCTTATTATTAAAACTTTCTATAACATATTAGTTGGATCTTTGAGAGCAATTATTGGCGCTATTGCAAGAGGGTCGCTCGTGTCAAAACCATTTAAGGAGTCATATTCTCTCATTGAGGAGATGGCCACAAATGCCTTTCAATGGAGATTTGACAGAGTGAATCCTAAATGTGTAGTGAGTATTCATGAAAATGATGTACTTACAATCTTAACTTCTCAAGTAGCAGCTATTGCAAGATAGTTAGACCATTATAGAATGACTCAATCACAAGAACTTCCATTCATTGAGGAAAAATCATTTGGATAGTTGATTGATACAATGTCTTTTAAAACTATCCATGAGATAAAAAATCAATCAAATAACCCATTTTTCAATCATTACAACTCAAGCTGGAAAAATCATCACATTGTTAATTGGAATAACAATTATTGTGGAGAAAACTAACCATGGGGAAATAATCAAGTTAGTCCTAATGATAATTAGAATAGCCAGGATAATTCTAACTTTATACATTCTTTTCCTCTTGAATTTAACTCTAACCTACAACTTAAGGAGAAGAAGTTATCATTAGAAGAGGTTGTTCTTCAAGTGGGGGTTAGCTGCAAAGTCAAGGGGCTACAATAAGGAATACAGTAAACCAGTTAGGGGGGTTAGCTGCAAAGTCTAGGGGCTACAATAAGGAATACAGTAAACCAGTTAGGGCAGATGTTGACCTCAATTTTGGTGAGATTTTTTCTTCCTCTTAGTGCTTAGGATCTAGCCATAGGACTTTATTTTTGACTATCCCAGAAGCCTAGAGATGGAGCCCACCTACATAGAAATTCAAACCACTTATTTACTCTCTCTGAAACCTTGCATGGATAGTCATTAACCTCCATCATGTGGAATGTTGAGACCAACATGTGAGGATTCAAGGATGAGTCCCCCATAGAATTGTTGAACTTAGGGCAACCTTGGGTGATTAGGGTTAGGTCTTTCACACACTCAAGCACATCACAACACTCCCATTGTCCTATGACCCTAAACTCACACCCATTGAACTTATTCCCTTTTGCTCCTTTGAAAACCCATGTGGGTGGTCCCCAAGCTTTTAGTCCTTGGCTAGGGTGGCTAGAAACCACACATGAAAGATCCAAAGAAGCTTCCCCTTGGTCCCAGGTTTTAATAGAGTATCCTTGTGATTAGTACTTTTAATGGATTTCAATCCTCCCCAAATACCCAATTTTATTATCTTAGACCAAAACTTATTCAAAATTACCAAATTACCCCTAGAACTCTATGTTTTTGTTTGTTTTTCTCTCTTTTATTTTAAAAGGAGTCACCACCCTGTTGAACATCGTATACTTCCCGTATTTGAATTAATCTCCCTCCAAATCAGATCAGTGATTTGAAAAGGAGAGGAACCGAATAAGAAGGGACATAAAAAAAGCAACAAATAAGAGAAAACACAAAATATGGAGGGCGTAAGTGTGGTAAACCTCACAAGAATAGGTTAAGAGTGTCTGCCCAAACAAGATCGGGCAAAATCACTCGCGAAAGAATACCTACGTAGACTACCCATAACCTAAAATTCAGGTGTAAGTGCATGTTCTAGGGTCAAGAGCACTCCCAAGGGAATGTATCCCACATGGTAAATTATATCTTAGGGGGTACCCAAGAATACTCTTGGTAAAAGGTGTTTTACTTAGATTATTGTTAACCTAGGGCAATAGGTACCCGAAGGAAGGTTATTTAGTCTGAGAACAGTCCCGATGCTTCAAAGCTTGCACTAAGCCATCAGGCAGAGAGTGAGTTTCTCATATCCCAAATGGGTAGCGAATCATTGGCGCATGGGGTCCACGGATTAACTTAAATCATCTTGATAGGGATATCCCAACATGTCAAAGCACGTCCGGGCCAAAGGGCAGAGGACAAATCATCGTATCCCAATTGGGCGGCTGTTCATTGGCGTCGGGTCGTCAAGGTGATATCAATGAAATCAAGGAGCGACAGGGCTCAAAAGGGCTCAACAAGAGGAAGGTAGAGTGATCCTAAAAGGTAGAGGTAATCAGGTTGGGGTACCATGGACCCGTCATACACAGCTACTAGGACCCTGAGTCTACCTGGTCATGAAAGTAGTCGACCCAACACATCCTGAGATCCCCGGTCAGTAATCTGTGAATTGCATCGTCCATAGGAACCTCGGTAGCCCTAAGTTCAAAAGAAGGAGACTCTATCCTATGATTAAAAGCTCAAGCTCCAAGATGTGGGACTCATACCTGCTGAAATGGCAAGGACGCATCAGGAAAGAAAAGAAAGTGGAGGTTCACCTATAAAGCTGGAAACGTTTCAAACAAAAGGACTTATACCCCGTCTGGGTTGGGGGGCCTTCTAACAACCTAGACGCACTAGACTACTACTTATAAAGAGGTATGTTGGGCCAGTCAGGTTGGAGAAGCATGGGGGCTCTTCCTCAGGACATGCAAATATGAATGCAGTTATTTAAAGAGGTCGTTAAGTATTGTGGAGGCCAATATATGCAGGGAAGTAATTGTGAAAAACTCTAAATCCTGAATATTTTAATCCTAAATTTTAATTATCTTGAATATCTTATTTATGATTTTTTAAGTAGGCCAATAAATGCTCGCCGGGCCAGGGTGGCCTGTCGAAGCAAAGTAGGCTGCTCATTAGGCCGAGGTGGCCGATCTAAGCGAAGTGAGAGGCTCACTGCGCCGGGGCGGGCAGTTAGAGCTAAGTGAAATGCTCACTAGGTTGGGGTAGCTGGTCAAATTGAAGTGAACTGCACACTAGGCCGAGGCGGCCGGTCGAAGAGAAGTGAAATGCATCATGCACCAAGAAAAAATGCAATATGCAACAACCAACATGTAGGTAGCAAATCAGGTTTGTGCTAATGACCTCACCTGAGAGACCTAAGGTTTAGATTCTTGGATGTGTGGCACCGCTGCATCTTACTTTGGTAAAGAAATGTGAGGAGTTTCTACCTGAATCTTTGAGGGTAATACTCTCCATGGCGTCGTGAAATGGACTAGCTACAAAGTTTTTCCCATTTTGAAAACTCCTCCAAACTTTGCAAAGCGAGCCAGCTACAAAGCTTATCGCATTTTGCTAAGTCTGACCTCCCATCTTCTCCAAGTAAAGTTGGGAAAATCAAAGCTAGGGGAGTGACGAAATCTAATCCATCAGATCTTATGTTAAGGCTCATAACAAAGGGGAGACACTCGGCTCTATGGAGGGTGTTGGTTACGCACGGGAAATCCTAACCTAAAGGCTAGCTCTATGAAACCCAACGATCCATCATGCAGGCACATCATTGCATCGACCCATGCTGGTGCACGCACCATGTGTGGGCAATTGAACCCACACACCGAGACACAAGTATTCCTAAGGCTAGCTAGGAGATAAGGAACCTCACCACCGTGACAGTTATAGATGAGTTTTCTTTGCTTGCTCCAAGTTGTCGACATCTGGTCCGTGCTCCATTGTATCTCGTAGAGTATGCAAAGGACAACAAAAAGACTCAATGAGGACAAAAGTTAGTGAGCTATGCAGAGTAATAAACAATAACTAATTTTGACATATGAAAATATAACAAAAACATCCTTCGGAAAGGATCGCTTGACGAAAGCAAAGGTGGGGAACCCAAGAAGATGTCGGCTGGAAGAAGCATCGGCGGAGGCCTTTCTTGCAAGGTGGAAGACCTTCACGCCTCCATAAGAAATGACAATGCTTGTTGTTCACCGACGTCAATGTGCTCCGATGAAGTGTCCGTCATCGAGAAGGTGTGCGGNTCTTAGGATCTAGCCATAGGACTTTATTTTTGACTATGCCAGAAGCCTAGAGATGGAGCCCACCTACATAGAAATTCAAACCACTTATTTACTCTCTCTAAAACCTTGCATGGATAGTCATGAACCTCCATCATGTGGAAGGTTGAGACCAACATGTGAGGATTCAAGGATGAGTCCCCCATAGAATTGTTGAACTTAGGGCAACCTTGGGTGATTAGGGTTAGGTCTTTCACACACTCAAGCACATTACAACTCTCCCCTTGTCCTATGACCCTAAACTCACACTCATTGAACTTATTCCCTTTTGCTCCTTTGAAAACCCATGTGGGTGGTCCCCAAGCTTTTAGTCATTGGCTAGGGTGGCTAGGAATCACACATGAAGGATCCAAAGAAGCTTCCCCTTGGTCCCATGGCTTCAATAGAGTATCCTTGTGATTAGTACTTTTAATGGATTTCAATCCTCCCCAAATACCCAATTTTATTATCTTAGACCAAAACTTATTCAAAATTACCAAATTACCCCTAGAACTCTATGTTTTTGTTTGTTTTTCTCTCTTTTATTTTAGAAGGAGTCACCAGCCTGTCGATCATCGTATACTTCCCGTATTTGAATAAATCTCCCTCCAAATCAGATCAGTGATTTGAAAAGGAGAGGAACCGAATAAGAAGGGACATACGACAAAGCAACAAATAAGAGAAAACACAAAATATGGAGGGTGTAAGTGCAATAAACCTCACAAGAATAGGTTAAGAGTGTCTGCCCAAACAAGATCGGGCAAAAGCACTCGAGAAAGAATACCTACGTAGACTACCCATAACCTAAAATTCAGGTGTAAGTGCATGTTCTAGGGTCAAGAGCACTCCCAAGGGAATGTATCCCACATGGTAAATTATATCTTAGGGGGTACCCAAGAATACTCTTGGTAAAAGGTGTTTGACTTAGATTATTGTTAACCTAGGGCAATAGGTACCCAAAGGAAGGTTATTTAGTCTGGGAACAGTCCCGATGCTTCAAAGATTGCACTAAGCCATCAGGCAGAGAGTGAGTTTCTCACATCCCAAATGGGTAGCGAATCATCGACACATGGGGTCCACGGATTAACTTAAATCATCTTAATAGGGATATCCCAACATGTCAAAGCACGTCCGGGCCAAAGGGCAGAGGACAAATCATCGTATCCCAATTGGGCGGCAGTTCATCGGCGTCGGGCCGTCAAGGTGATATCAACAAAATCAAGGAGCGACAGGGCTCAAAAAGGCTCAACAAGAGGAAGGTAGAGTGATCCTAAAAGGTAGAGGTAATCAGGTTGGGGTACCATGGAGCCGTCATACACAGCTACTAGGACCCTGAGTCTACCTGGTCATGAAAGTAGTCGAACCAACACATCCTGAGATCCCCGGTCAGTAATCTGTGAATTGCGTCGTCCATGGGAACCTCGGTAGCCCTAAGGTCAAAAGAAGGAGACTCTATCCTATGATTAAAAGCTCAAGCTCCAAGATGTGAGACTCATACCTGCTGAAATGGCAAGGACTCATCAGGAAAGAAAAGAAAGTGGAGGTTCAACTATAAAGCTGGAAACGTTCCAAACAAAAGGACTTATACCCCGTCTGGGTTGGGGGGCCTTCTAACAACCTAGGCGCACTAGAATACCACTTATAAAGAGGTGTGTTGGGCTAGTCAGGTTGGAGAAGGATGGGGGCTCTTCCTCAGGACATGCAAATATGAATGCAGTTATTTAAAGCGGTCGTTAAGTATTGTGGAGGCCAATATATGCAGGGAAGTAATTGTGAAAAACTTTAAATCCTGAATATTTTAATCCTAAATTTTAATTATCTTGAATATTTTATTTATGATTTTTTAAGTAGGCCAAAAAATGCTCGCCGGGACAGGGTGGCCTGTCGAAGCAAAGTAGGCTGCTCACTAGGCCGAGGTGGCCAATCTAAGCGAAGTGAGTGGCTCACTGGGCCGGGGCAGGTAGTTAGAGCTAAGTGAAATTCTCACTAGGTTGGGGTAGTTGGTCAAATTGAAGTGAAATGCACACTGGGCCGAGGCGGCCGGTCGAAGCGAAGTGAAATGCATCATGCACCAAGCAAAAATGCAATATGCAACAAACCAACATGTAGGTAGCAAATCAGGTTTGTGCTAATGACCTCACCTGAGAGACCTAAGGTTTAGATTTTTGGATGTGTGGCACCGCTGCATCTTACTTTGGTGAGGAAATGTGAGGAGTTTCTACCTGAATCTTTGAAGGGAATACTCTCCACGGCGTCGCGAAATGGACTAGCTACAAAGCTTTTCCCATTTTGCAAACTCCTCCAAACTTTGCAAAGCGAGCCAGCTACAAAGCTTATCGCATTTTGCTAAGTCTGACCTCCCAGCTTCTCCAAGTAAAGTTAGGGAAATCAAAGCAAGGGGAGTGATGGAATCTGACCCATCAGATCTTGTGTTAAGGCTCATAACAAAGGGGAGACACTTGACTCTATGGAGGGTGTTGGTTACGCACGGGAAATCCTAAGCTAAAGGCTAGCTCTATGAAACCCAACGATCCATCATGCAGGCACATCATTGTATCGACCCATGCCGGTGCACGCACCCTGTGTGGGCAATTGAACCCACACACCAAGACACAACTATTCCTAAGGCTAGCTAGGAGATAAGGAACCTCACCACCGTGACAGTTACAGATGCGTTTTCTTTGCTTGCTCCAAGCTGTCGACGTCTGGTCTGTGCTTCATTGTATCTCGTAGAGTATGCAAAGGACAACAAAAAGACTCAACGAGGACAAAAGTTAGTGAGGTATGCAGAGTAATAAAAAATAACTAATTTTGACATATGAAAATATAACAAAAACATCCTTCGGAAAGGATCGCTTGACGCCAGCAAAAGTGGGGAACCCAAGAAGATGTCGGCTGGAAGAAGCATTGGCGGAGGCCTTTCTTGCAAGGTGGAAGACCCTCATGCCTCCATAAAAAATGACAATGCTTGTTGTTCACCGACGTCAATGTGCTCCGATGAAGTGTCCGTCATCGAGAAGGTGTGCGGTAATGTGTAGATGCTAGCTCGTCGGCGGTGCACACCGGGAGCAAAGGAAATGCATAGGGGAGCCAAAAATCTAAAGCTCTCCTAGCTGATTTAATCCGGTGAAGGATGATGCCAACAAGACAAAAGGCCGGCGAGGAAGAGGTCCGTCAAGCTAAGCCGGTGAAGGAAGAAGCACAACCAACCAAGGAAAAGAAGATGCTAAAGATGGCGGCTTGGCTGATTGGTGGAAGATCGGCGGTTAAAGATCTCAAGGAGGAGGTGTTTGCCCGTGAGGTGTACTGGCAGTGCATTGGTTGCTAGGCTAGAGGCCAAAGCTCAGCCGACTGAGTGAAAAGAAGGAGGAGGCACGAAGGCCAAATTTTTTCTCAGGGAGGAACTAAGGTCGATCGGATCTGGTCACTAGCGTTAGAGGAGACCGGCGGATCATACACCAAAAATATATGCATTTTTAGACCCATATTTTATACTTATTTTTGGTGATATTGTACTTTAATTGAAGATGTTTTATTTTAGGTTGTTTAATTTTAGGACTTGAATCAAGAAAGAAGCAAAAAGGAAGCAAAAATGATGAAATTTTGAGCAAAAAATGAAGAAGTTGAAATTGTTTCAGCACCGACGGTGCTAGAAGCAGCACTGATGGCGTCGCATGACAGGGAGGATGAATTAAATTGTATGACACTGGTGCCGACGGTGCTAGAATGGGCGCCGATAGTGCCAATGTTGGTTCAACCCTGATTTCTAGAAGATTCGATGATTCTGGACGCATTTTGAAGAATTTTTGGAGGCACCTATTGGAGAACCAACTCTAGGCTTTATTTGGGGCCAAAATTAATTAAAATGTGACACTTTCTGCCATTTCATCCCCTCCATTCAACCTTCTACACATCACACATTCTTCCATTTTTCATTCCACAACCATTTAGAGTCCATTGTTCTTATAATTTAGAGTTTTCTGGTGAGATTAAGTGCAAACTCTTCTCTACGAGTGTTAGAGAAGGGGAATCGTGAGAGATTGCATCTTCCTACATTTCCTAGAAGAGGCTACAAGGGATTTGCTTTGAGGAAGAGTTTTAGATAAGTGTTGTTGGTTTATTAGTGTTGTATGAACTTTCTTTTAGATATGGTGTTTTTGTTTTGTTGTATGTTTCTCATGAAGTTTGAGTAGTTTACTTTATCTTTATCCCTACTCTGAGATATGGTCAAATGAAGAGATATTATGGATGTGCCAGTATTAAAAGATAAAATAAATTTTGATGATTTTTCAACTTTGAACTTAATTTACTTTTTGATCTGGCCAATTGAATTGTTAAAATATGTTGTGAAACATATGATGAGGGAAATGGAGTATGAGTTCTACAACAGAGTGAGGATCACATTTGATTCCATGAAGGAGAACTTCTTTCATGGAATTAAATGCAAATAAATAGGGAAATATACTTTGTTGGGTGTAGAATTGGAGAGCATTTAGGGTTACAGACTGAAATCCTCAATTCACTCTTAGTGTTTAAAAACTAAAGTGAGAGTTTGCCTTTAGGTGAAGGGAAGTGGGAGCTCTGGAGTGGGAGCCAGTATCCTCCTAGCCTAGCCAGAGATTAACCAATGATTTTCTATAACACTGTATCAAAGTAGAGAATTAAAGTTGCTTCTATTTGACACACAATACATATTATAATAATTTATCTCATCTCATTATAACAAAATCTCATTGTAGCGGGAAAGATGTTTTTTTCACATAATAAATCTTCATCACATAAACATAAGCATAGTTTAATAATTTAGTAGTTACTGTTTAAACTTTACATTTAAGTATTGCTATTAGTTAAATAACTTAGTTCTGATAACATCTCAACATTCAAAATTAGTGACAGTAACTTCATATTGACTTTCTAAGAATTTCCTAATAAACTTATCATTTCAAATTTAAACCTTCCCTGTGGGATCGATATTTGGGGCTTAAATTGAAAGTCCTTTATTACTTAATAATAATACATATACTTGCGTAGAATCTTATCATTAATTGCTTAAATTTCTTATTCATAAAATATTGCATCAAGCTTTTGGCACTGTTGCGTAGCGGAGTCAACTATATAATTTTTACATAACTATATCAAATTTGGGATCAAGTTTTTGGCGCCATTGCTTATCGGAGTCCATTATATAATTTTTACACAACTATATCAAATTAGAGATCAATTTTTTGGCGCCATTGCCTATCAGAGTCAATTATATAATTTTTACACAACTATATCAAATTCGGGATCAAGTTTTTAGCGCCATTGTCGGGGAAGGTAATTGTAAATTAAGTAGATTTGGTAAATTAGGAAATTTAGAGATAATTATACAAAAAATAAAAAAAAAAATAGAAAATTAAACAATCCAAAAAGAAAATATATTTTTATTCAAGAGTTCTTTTTAAGAAAATTTTCTTTGCTTATTATATTTATTTATGTGAAATATTGGATCTGAAGGTTTGCACCTTACGGTTCAAAATTAGAGAATACTATTAGAAAAATTCAAAAATAACAAAAAGAAATTAAAAATTTAAACAAAATGATGAATAATTTAAATAATTAAATAAACAAAAATCGACAGCGACCTTTAAAATATTATGCTAATCCGACAACAGATGAACTTGACTATTCAAAATCCTAATGTTGCTGCTAATTCATTTGAGCATAAACCTGCTTTTATCCAAATGATAGAAAATAATCAGTTTGGAGGAACACCTACTGAAGATCCAAACTTATATCTTGCTAGTTTTCTCAAAATTTGTGTCACTTTTAAATATGACGGAGTGTCTAATGATGCTATTGAGCTTAGATTTTTCCTTTTTCATTAAGGTATAAAGCCAAGGCTTGGTTAAATTCATTAGCAATTGGATCTATCAGAACTTGGGGAGAACTATCACAAAAATTCTTAGCTAAAAATTTTCCACCCTTGAAAACTGCTAAACTTAGAAATGACATAACATCTTTTTGTCAGTTTGAAGGCAAATCAATATATGAAGCTTGAGAAAGATTTAAAGATCTTCTTAGTGATTTTCCACACCATGCTCTACCAGATTGGTTAATTATTCAAAAATTTCATAATGGATTAGTAGGGTCACTTAGATCTATTATAGATGTTGTTGCGGGTGGATCACTAATGTCAAAACCTTTTGTTGAAGCATAATCTTTAATTGAAGAGATGGCTACTAAAAATTTTCAATAACCTTCTAAAAGGGTAAATCCTGAGAGAGTAGCTAGTATTCATGATTTTGATGCAATGTCTATTTTAGAATCTTAAATTTCTATTACTTAAAAAAGATTGATCAAATAGGAGTTAACTATTCTCAAATACCCACAGTATTAGAGGAAAATTCACTAGGGCAGATCATTGATACTCAATCATCTTATGAAACTTTAAATGATATAAATAATCAAAATAACAATCCTTATTCTAACTTTTATAGTTTTGGATGGATAAATCACCCTAATTTTAGTTGGAATAGTTATAACAATTCAGTGAACCTATCCAGAAACTTGAACAACCACGAAAATCTTAGTTATCGACCTTATTATCTTCCTAGATTTAACTCTAATCATAACCCACAAGTTAAGGAAAAGAAATTGACGATGGAAGAAGTAATGTTAAACATGGGAAATCAAATACAAAATCAAGAGGCTGCTATTAGAAATATTGAAAATCAATTAGGACATATTGTTACTGCACGTAGACCCTCTGGAATTCTTTCGAGTATGGTGGAAGTTAATCCAAAAGATCAAAATAAGGAACAAATTAAAGCTACTCAATTACGAATTCGAAAAGAAGTTGAAATAAGGATCCAATGAGAAATTGAAGTTGATGAAGATAAGGAAGAAATGGAAAGAGACTAAAATGAAAATGAACAAACACAAGGTTCTCTAGAAAAACCATTACCTCTATTTCCTCAAAGACTGAAGTGAAAGAAAAAAGATAACTAATTTACAAAATTTTTGGAAATCCTTAAGAAGTTAACGATAAATATTCCTTTTATTGAAGCTTTGGAACAAATGCCAAGTTATGTAAAATTTATGAAGGTATACTAAAAAAGAAAATGAAGTTTACAGATCATGGGACCGTTGCACTCAGTGATGAGTGTAGTGCTATTATTCAGAAAAAACCTCTTGAAAAATTAAAAGATCCTGGTAATTTTACTATACCTTGTGCTATTGGTGAAATGTTGTTTAGAAAATCTTTATGTGATTTGGGCGCGAGTTTCAATCTTATGCCTTTATCAATTTTTAAACATTTAAATTTGGGAGACATTTCCCCTACTACTGTAACTCTTTAGTTAATTGACCGATCAATAACTTATCCAAAAGGAGTTATAGAGGATGTATTAGTAAAAGTAGATAAATTTATCTTCGCTGTAGAATTTATTTTATCGGATATAGAGGAAGATAAAGAAATTCCTATTATTTTGCGGAGACCATTTCTTGCAATAGGGAGAGTTGTGATAGATGTGCAAAAAGGAGAATTAATAATGAGAGTTAATGATCAAGGAGAGCTGTGATAGATGTGTAAAAAGGAGAATTAATAATGAGAGTTAATGATCAAGAAGTAACATTTAATAATACAAAAGCTATGAAATATCCTGCAATAGAAAAAGACAATGAATGTTTTAGGATGGAAGTTACTAATTATCGCTATAAAATATCCAACAATAGAAAAAGATAATGAATGTTTTAGGATGGAAGTAATTGATTATCTGAGTAATGAGCAATTCAAAAATGAGTTTGACGATAAATTAAAGTAAGGAGAATTTTTTGAAAATAAGGACGAAATAAAAGAAGAAAATTTTGATTATATTTAGAGCAAATTGGAAACTTTAAACTTGTTGGAAATTCATAAAAAAAATCTTATTCCTTCAAGTATTAAACCACCTGAACTTGAACTGAAAATATAACCTGCCCAATTAAAATATGTGTTTTTGGGAGAGTCATATACATTGTTTGTTATTGTATCTTCTGAATTAACAGAAATTGAAGAACAAAAATTAATAAAGATGTTAAAAAAATATAAAAAGGCAATGGTTCAATTATGTATTGTGCCAAATAGGAGCAGTTTTAATTCTCTACTCTGATATAGTGTCATAAAAAATCATTGGCTAATCCTGGGTTTAATCCCTAAATCTATGGCTAAGCTAGAAGGATACTGACTCCCACTCCAGAGCTCCCACTTCCCTTCACCTGAAGGCTCTCTCATTTTAGTTTTTAAACACTAAGACCAAATTTGGGACTTTAGTTTGTTACGCTAAAGTTTCTCCAATTCTACACCAAACAAAGTATATTTCTATATTTATTTGCACTTAATTCCATGAACAAAGTTCACCTTCATAGAATTAAATATGATTCTCACTCTGTTGTAGAACTCATACTCTATTTCCTGGATCATATGTTTCACAACATATTTTAAAAATTCAATTAGCCAGATCAAAAAGTAAATTAAGTTCAGAGTTGAAAAATCATCATAATTTATTTTATATTTTAATAGTGACACATTCATATTATCTCTTCATTTTATCACATCTCAGAGTAAGAAGAAAGATAAAGTAAACTACTCAGATTTCATGAGAAAGATACAATCAAACACAATTTTCATATATAAAAGNGGCCGGTGGAGGAAGAAGCTCAACCGACCAAGGAAAAGAAGATGCTAAAGATGGCGGCTCGGCCGACAGGTGGAAGATCGGCGGCTAAAGATCTCAAGGAGGAGGTGTTTGCCCGTGAGGTGTACTGACAGTGCATTGATTGCTAGGCTAGAGGCCAAAACTCAGCCGGCTGAGAGAAAAGAAGGAGGAGGCACGAAGGCCAAATTTTTTCTCAGGGAGGAACTAAGGTCGGTCGGATCTGGTCACTAGCGTTAGAGGAGACCGGCGGATCATACACCAAAAATATATGCATTTTTAGACCCATATTTTATACTTATTTTTGGTGATATTGTACTTTAATTGAAGATGTTTTCTTTTAGGTTGTTTAATTTTAGGACTTGAAGCAAGAAAGAAGCAAAAAGGAAGAAAAAAGGATGAAATTTTGAGCAAAAAATGAAGAAGTTGAAATTGTTTCAGCACCGACGGTGCTAGAAGCAGCACTGATGGCGTCGTTTGACAGGGAGGATGAATTAAATTGTAGGACGCTGGTGCCGACGGTGCTAGAATGGGCGTCGATAGTGCCAATGTTGGTTCAACCCTGATTTCTAGAAGATTCGATGATTCTGGACGCATTTTGAAGAGTTTTTGGAGGCACCTATTGGAGAACCAACTCTAGGCTTTATTTGGGGCCAAAATTAATCAAAATGTGACACTTCCTGCCATTTCATCCCCTCCATTCAACCTTCTACACATCACACATTCTTCCATTTTTCATTCCACAACTATTTAGAGTCCATTGTTCTTATAATTTAGAGTTTTGTGATGAGATTAAGTGTGAACTCTTCTCTACGAGTGTTAGAGAAGGGGAAACGTGAGAGATTGCATCTTCCTACATTTCATAGAAGAGGCTATAAGGGATTTGCTTTGAGAAAGAGTTTCAGATAAGTGTTGTTGGTTTATTAGTGTTGTATGAACTTTCTTTTAGATATGGTGTTTTTGTTTTGTTGTATGTTTCTCATGAAGTCTAAGTAGTTTACTTTATCTTTCTCCCTACTCTGAGATATGGTCAAATGAAGAGATATTATGGATGTGCCAGTATTAAGAGATAAAATAAGTTTTGATGGTTTTTCAACTCTGAACTTAATTTACTTTTCGATCTGGCCAATTGAATTGTTAAAATAAATTGTGAAACATATGATGAGGGAAATGGAGTATGAGTTCTACAACAGAGTGAGGATCACATTTGATTCCATGAAGGAGAACTTCATTCATGGAATTAAGTGCAAATAAATAGGGAAATATACTTTGTTGGGTGTAGAATTGGAGAACCTTTAGGGTGACAGACTGAAATCCTCGATTCACTCTTAGTGTTTAAAAACTAAAGTGAGAGTTTGCCTTTAGGTGAAGGGAAGTGGGAGCTCTGGAGTGGGAGCCAGTATCCTCCTAGCCTAGCCACGGATTTAGGGACTAAACTTGGAATTAGCCAATGATTTTCTATAACTCTCTATCAGGGTAGAGAATTAAAATTGCTTCTATTTGGCACAATACATATTATAATAATTTATCTCATCTCATTATACCAAAATCTCATTGTAGTGGGAAAGATGTTTTTTTCACATAATAAATCTTCATCACATAAACATAAGCATAGTTTAATAATTTAGTAGTTACTGTTTAAACTTTACATTTAAGTATTGCTATTAGTTAAATAACTTAGTTCTGATAACATCTCAACATTCAAAATTAGTGACAGTAACTTCATATTGACTTTCTAAGAATTTCCTAGTAAAATTATCATTTCAAATTTAAACCTTCCCTGTGGGATCGATATTTGGGGCTTAAATTGAAAATCCTTTATTACTTAATAACAATACATATACTTGCGTAGAATCGCATCATTAATTGCTTAAATTTCTTATTCATAAAATATTGCATCAAACTTTTGGCACTGTTGCATAGCGGAGTCAACTATATAATTTTTACACAACTATATCAAATTCGGGATCAACTTTTTGGCGCCATTGCTTATCGTAGTCAATTATATAATTTTTACACAACTATATCAATTAGAGATCAAGTTTTTGGCGCCATTGCCTATCAGAGTCAATTATATAATTTTTACACAACTATATCAAATTCGGGATCAAGTTCTTAGCGCCATTGTCGGGGAAGGTAATGGTAAATTAAGTAGATTTGGTAAATTAGGAAATTTAGAGATAGTTATATAAAAAATTAAAAAAATTAGAAAATTTAACAATCCAAAAAGAAAATATATTTTTATTCAAGAGTTTTTTTTAAGAAATTTTTCTTTGCTTATTATATTTATTTATGTGAAATATTGGATCTGAAGGTTTGTACCTTACGGTTCAAAATTAGAGCATACTATTAGAGAAATTCAAAAACAACAAAAAGAAATTAAAAATTTAAACAAAATGATGAATAATTTAAATAAATAAATAAACAAAAATCGACAAAGACCTTTAAAAGATTATGCTAATCCGACAATAGATGAACTTGACTATTCAAAATCCTGATGTTGCTGCTAATTCATTTGAGCATAAACCTGCTTTTATCCAAATGATAGAAAATAATCAGTTTGGAGGAACACCTACTGAAGATCCAAACTTATATCTTGCTAGTTTTCTCAAAATTTGTGTCACTTTTAAATATGACGGAGTGTCTAATAATGCTATTGAGCTTAGACTTTTTTCTTTTTCATTAAGGTATAAAGCCAAGGCTTGGTTAAATTCATTAGCAACTGGATCTATCAGAACTTGGGGAGAACTATCACAAAAATTCTTAGCTAAAAACTTTCCACCCTCGAAAACTGCTAAACTTAGAAATGACATTACATCTTTTTGTCAGTTTGAAGGCAAATCAATATATGAAGCTTGAGAAAGATTTAAAGATCTTCTTAGTGATTTTCCACACCATGCTCTACCAGATTGGTTAATTATTCAAAAATTTTATAATGGATTAGTAGGGTCACTTAGATCTATTATAGATGTTGTTGCGGGTGGATCACTAATGTCGAAACCTTTTGTTGAAGCATAATCTTTAATTGAAGAGATGGCTACTAAAAATTTTCAATGACCTTATAAAAGGGTAAATCCTGAGAGAGTAGCTAGTATTCATGATTTTGATGCAATGTCTATTTTAGCATCTTAAATTTCTATTACTTCAAAAAAGATTGATCAAATAGGAGTTAACTATTCTCAAATACCCACACTATTAGAGGAAAATTCACTAGGACAGATCATTGATACTCAATCATCTTATGAAACTTTAAATGATATAAATAATCGAAATAACAATCCTTATTCTAACTTTTATAATCGTAGATGGATAAATCACCCTAATTTTAGTTGGAAAAGTTATAACAATTCAGTGAATCTTTCCAGAAACTTGAACAACCATGGAAATCTTAGTTATCGACCATATTATCTTCCTAGATTTAACTCTAATCCTAACCCACAAGTTAAGGAAAAGAAATTGATGATGGAAGAAGTAATGTTAAACATGGGAAATCAAATACAGAATCAAGAGGCTGCTATTAAAAATATTGAAAATCAATTAGGACATATTGTTACTGCACGTATACCCTCTGGAATTCTTCCGATTATGGTGGAAGTTAATCCAAAAGATCAAAATAAAGAACAAATTAAAGCTATTCAATTACAAAGTCGAAAAGAAGTTGAAATAAGGATCCAATGAGAAATTGAATTTGATGAAGATAAGGAAGAAATGGAAAGAGACTGAAATGAAAATGAACAAACACAAGGTTCTCTAGAAAAACCATTACCTCTGTTTCCTCAAAGACTGAAGTGAAAGAAAAAAGATAACTAATTTACAAAATTTTTGGAAATCCTTAAGAAGTTAACGATAAATATCCCTTTTGTTGAAGCTTTGGAACAAATGCCAAGTTATGTGAAATTTATGAAGGTATACTAAAAAAGAAAATGAAGTTTACAGATCATGGGACCATTGCACTCAGTGATGAGTGTAGTGCTATTATTCAGAAAAAGCCTCTTGAAAAATTAAAAGATCCTGGTAATTTTACTATACCTTGTTCTATTGGTGAAATGTTGTTTAGAAAATCTTTATGTGATTTAGGCGCGAGTATCAATCCTATGACTTTATCAATTTTTAAACATCTAAATTTGGGAGACATTTCCCCTACTACTGTAACTCTTTAGTTAATTGACCGATCAATAACTTATCCAAAAGAAGTTATAAAGGATGTATTAGTAAAAGTGGATAAATTTATCTTCCCTGTAGAATTTATTTTATCGGATATGGAGGAAGATAAAGAAATTCCTATTATTTTGTGGAGTCCATTTCTTGCAATAGGGAGAGTTGTGATAGATGTGCAAAAAGGAGAATTAATAATGAGAGTTAAT
Source organism: Phalaenopsis hybrid cultivar (assembly GCA_002079205.1). Classification (NCBI taxonomy): domain Eukaryota; kingdom Viridiplantae; phylum Streptophyta; class Magnoliopsida; order Asparagales; family Orchidaceae; genus Phalaenopsis; species Phalaenopsis hybrid cultivar. The sequence continues at coordinate 187,292 of JXCR01143951.1, forward strand.
GATCAAGAAGTAACATTTAATATTGCAAAAGCTATAAAATATCCAATAATAGAAAAAGATAATGAATGTTTTAAGATGGAAGTAACTGATTATCTGAGTAATGAGCAATTTAAGAATGAGTTCGACGACAAATTAAAGTAAGGAGAATTTTTTGAAAATAAGGACAAAATAAAAGAAGAAAATTTTGATTATATTCAGAGCAAATTGAAAACTTTAGACTTGTTGGAAATTCATAAAAAAAATATTATTCCTTCAAGTATTAAACCACCTAAACTTGAACTGAAAATATAACTTGCCCAATTAAAATATGTGTTTTTGGGAGAGTCATATACATTGTCTGTTATTGTATCTTCTGAATTAACAGAAATTGAAGAACAAAAATTAATAAAGATGTTAAAAAAATATAAAAAGGCAATGGTTCAATTATGTATTGTGCCAAATAGGAGCAGTTTTAATTCTCTACTCTGATATAGTGTCATAAAAAATCATTGGCTAATCCTGGGTTTAATCCCTAAATCTATGGCTAAGCTAGAAGGATACTGACTCCCACTCCAGATCTCCCACTTCCCTTCACCTAAAGGCTCTCTCATTTTAGTTTTTAAACACTAACACCAAATTTGGGATTTTAGTTTGTCACACTAAAGGTTCTCCAATTCTACACCAAACAAAGTATATTTCCATATGTATTTGCACTTAATTCCATGAACAAAGTTCACCTTCATAGAATCAAATATGATTCTCACTCTGTTGTAGAACTCATACTCTATTTCCTGGATCATATGTTTCATAACATATTTTAAAAATTCAATTAGCCAGATCGAAAGTAAATTAAGTTCAGAGTTGTAAAATCGTCATAATTTATTTTATATTTTAATAATGGCATATCCATATTATCTCTTCATTTCACCATATCTCAGAGTAGGAAGAAAGATAAAGTAAACTACTCAGATTTCATGAGAAAGATACAATCAAACACAATTTTCATATATAAAAGAAAGTTCATACAACACTGATAAACAAAATACACTTATTTGAAACTCCTTCTCAAAGTAAATCCCTTGTAGCCTCTTCTAGGAAATGTAGAAAGAAAAAATCTCTCACTTTTCTCCTTCTCTAACACTTTTAGAGAAGAATTCAGACTTAATCTCACCAAAAAACTCTAAATTACAAGAATAATGTACTCTAAATGGTTGTGGAATGAAAAATGGAAGAATGTGTGATGTGTAGAAGGTTGAATGGAGGGGATGAAATGATAGGAAGAGTCTCTTTTTTATCAATTTTGGCCCCAAATAAAGCCTAGAGTCGGTTCTCCAATAAGTGTCTCCAAAAACTCTTCAAAATGCCTCCAGATTCATCAAATTTTCTAAAAGTTGGGGCTGAATCGACATTGACACCGTTACCGCCCATTCTGGCACTGTTAGTGCCAGTGTCCTGACATTTAATTCATTCTCTCTGTTAAATGGCGCCGTCGACGCTGAAAAAATTTCAACTTCTTCATTTGTGCTCCAAATTTCATCCTTTTTGCTTCTTTTTTGTTTTAAGTCCTCAAATTAAACAACTTGCAAGAAAACATAAAAATACCTTCCATTAAAGTGCAATATCACCAAAAATAAGTATAAAATATGGGTCTAAAAATTCCATTAAAGTGCAATATCACAAAAAATAAGTATAAAATATGGGTCTAAAAATGCATATATTTTATGCAATATCACCAAAAATAAGTATAAAATATGGGTCTAAAAATGCATATATTTTTGGTGTATCGAGTTATATTAAAAACTTTTCTAAAATAACTAAGCCATTATTTCAACTTTTAGAAAAAGGACATGAAATTTGATTTTAGTGAGGAATGCATAAAAGCATTTGAATTATTGAAAGAAAAATTAATTACTGCACCTATAATAGTTCCATTTGCTTGGGAGAAACTTTTTGAAATACCGTGCGATACTAGTGATTATATTATTGGGGTTGTTTTATGACAAAGGCACAACAAAGTTTTTAAAGTAATATATTATGTTAGTAAAATTTTGAGTGATGCTCAAGTTAACTACACTACTACTGAAAGAGAGTTAGCCACTATTGTTTAAGTTTTTACTAAATTTAGACCTTACTTACTTGGAACTAAATATATAGTGCGTACAGATCATTCTGTTATTAAGTACTTGATGCAAAAGAAGTATGCTAAACCTAGATTAATTTGATGGATACTTCTATTGCAAGAGTTTGATTTTACCGTAGTTGATCGAAAGGGAAATGATAATCAAATAGTTGATCATTTGTCTAGAATAAAAAGAGAAATATTAAATAATTTTGCAAATGAAATTTTAGATAATTTACCTAATGAACAATTATATAATATTAATAAAATGAATATATCGCGGTATGATGATATAGTAAATTATATTGTAAGTGATATTTTACCACCTGATATCAAAAATCCACAATTAAAGAAGATTATATATGATTCAAAATTCTATTTTTGGGATGACCCATAATTATATCAACAATGTAAAGATCTAATTATTAGAAGGTGTGTGCCTTACGAGGAAACTCAATAGATAATTTTAAGATGTCATGATTTTGAATTTGGAGGACTATTTGGAACGAATAGAACTACATATAAAATTTTGTAAGCTAAATTTTATTGGCCTACTCTTTTTAGAGATGTTAATGAAAATATTAAAACGTGCGATTGGTGTCAACGAGTAGGAATTATTTTTAGAAGAAATGAAATGCCTCTAGATTACACATTAGAAGTTGAAATTTTTTATGTGTGGGGATTTGATTTTATGAGACCATTTATGCTGTCATTTAGGAATTATTATATATTGCTTGTGTTGATTATATGTCCAAATGGATTGAAGCTATTGCTATACCTAGATGTGATGCTCAGAGTGTTTCTAAATTTTTAATTAATAATATTTTTACAATTTATGGAATGCCGAGAGTAATTATTACTGACAGAGGATCTCATTTTAAAAATAAGAGAATCAAAAAATTGATTAAGAAATATGATATTATGCATAGATTTTCTATTGCTTATCATCCTCAGACTAGCGGTCTAGCAGAGATATCAGATTGTGAAATTAAATGAATTTTAGAAAAAGCTGTAAATCCTTATAAACTGGATTGGTCTGCTAGATTAGATACTGNTGTCATTTAGGAATTAATATATATTGCTTGTGTTGATTATATGTCCAAATGGATTGAAGCTATTGCTATACCTAGATGTGATGCTCAGAGTGTTTCTAAATTTTTAATTGATAATATTTTTACAATTTATGGAATGCCGAGAGTAATTATTACTAACAGAGGATCTAATTTTAAAAATAAGAGAATCGAAAAATTGATTAAGAAATATGATATTATGCATAGATTTTCTACTGCTTATCATCCTCAGACTAGCGGTCTAGCAGAGATATCAGATCGTGAAATTAAATGAATTTTAGAAAAAGCTGTAAATCCTTATAAACTGGATTGGTCTGCTAGATTAGATACTGCATTATGGGCATATAAAACTGCTTATAAGACTTCCATAGGAATGCCCCCATATATACTTATTTTTGGAAAAACATTCCACTTACCCATAGAATTGGAGCATAAAGCATTTTTGCCTATTAATGAATTTAATTTTAATTTAAAGGATGATGGTGAGAAANCAAAACTATTTATAAGACTTCCATAGGAATGCCCCATATATACTTATTTTTGGAAAAACATTCCACTTACCAATAGAATTGGAGCATAAAGCATTTTTGCCTATTAATGAATTTAATTTTAATTTAAAGGATGATGGTGAGAAAATATTATTACAACTCAATGAACTTGAGGAGATTAGAAATGAAACATATAATAATGCAAAAATCTAAAAGGAGAAAATAAAAATATGACATGATCGAAAGATTATTAAAAAAACGTTTGAACCTGGACAAGAAGTTTTATTATATAATACAAGATTGAGATTATTTCCAGGAAAACTGAAATCCAGNAAAGGAGAAAATAAAAATATGACATGATCGGAAGATTATTCAAAAAAGGTTTCAACTTGGACAAGAAGTTTTATTATATAATACAAGATTGAGATTATTTCCAGGAAAACTGAAATCTAGATGGTTAGGAAAATTTAAAGTGATTAAAGTTTATCATTATGGAACTGTTATTGTTAAAGATCCTAAAATTGAAAAGATATTTAAAGTTAATGAACATCGATTGAAAAGTTATTATGATGGGCACAAATCATAATTTAAAGAAGTTTAAATGTTAAGTCAACCTAGCTAATCGAATGGTATGTCAGGCTGACGACGATAAACTAAGCGTTTTATGGGAGGCAGCACATATATATAAATATATATACAATGTATTCCTATTTTGTTTGCTAAGTGTTTATATATTAGTAAATAATAATCTTACACAATTTTATATATTATAAATTAAGACAAATATTGGTATTAGAGATAAATTTGGAATCGAATTGGTCAAAAAAAATAAAAAAGACGCAATTTTGGCCTCTGGCGCCAAAATGGGCGCCGACGGCGCCCACAGATAGACTAAAGCGCTAACAGTGCCATCGAGAGTGCCGACGGTGCCTATAGCAGATTGATAATTTTTTATGGTTTTTGGCAGACTTTGGCAAGACTTCGCTCCATAATAACCATCAGGAGGAGTTTTTAAAGTCCTAAAAATTGCCTTGGATGACTAGAAACTTCCTATTTTTGAATTTCATGGCCTCCATTTCCAGAAATACTTCTAGGTGTGGAGTTTTTAATAGAAGAAAGTTTATCAATTTTGACGGGCAAAGATTATACGACAAAGTTATTGTAAAGAAGAGGCTTATCAAGGACAGAGGCTTTGTCAATCACAGATTGATTAATCCAAGTTCTCTGATTGATAAAGTCATTTTACAAAGGCGATGGGAAGTTCTGTGCTACACTACCGCTACAGTTCATGTATTAGCAGTGAAAGAATTCTATGTCAATTTACATGGAATTACCCAAGGAGTTGGCTTCGTAGGAGGTAAGGCTGTACCATTTACTCCTGTGCGAATCAATGAGTGGTATATGATAGGAAACATTCCAATCTATCATTATACAAATTTTATTCCAATGAGAGATTTGATGCAGATGTCTATAATTTTTTTGACTAATGAAAGTGATATTTGGAAAATGCGAGATGAAGGATATCTTAGTTTCTGTACTTTATTGCTTAATCCAATATCGAAGCTATGACATTTCTTCATTTCTGCAAAATTACTCCCTACCATGAAGATAAGTAGAGTCACCAAAGAAAGTGCTATTTTGAATTATTGCATTCAAATGAAAAAACCCATTGATATAGGATATATCATATTTATCTATCTTATGGGCATTATTATGAATGGGCCAATTTATGGACTTGGGCATCCTTCCAAAATTTTACTACTTTGTAGTCAATCTCAAGTTCCATATGAAAGTTGGGAAAAAGTTTTATTACCTTGGGAGCCCATGATTCCTATTGATGATAGTTATATTGGGAATGGAATGAAGCATTGAATATTATCTTGGATCATTCATCACATGCTTCAACTCCATTGATGCCACCAACAATTGGAAGTTGATTTGCTGTAGGAAAGAAATTGAAGAAAATTGAAAGAGAACTTCAAAGTATTACTAATGCAATAGGAGATCTTAAATATTTTTTTGATCACCTAGATTGGAGGATGAAAGAAAATTTTGATCATACTGGAACAATTGAAGCAGGATTAGTGTGGATGTTTAAAAAAAAAGGATGGATCGAAGAAAGTTTGACTGATCAATTCCCGTACCGACCCTTCTACAATCTGTACATTCATTACCAGTTGATGGGAGATATCAGAAGAGGATAAAGCACCGAAGTTGAGATAGCATAATTAAAGAATTTGGACTCTCTCTACTAGTTTAACAAACTTATGTACTTAATGTAATTGTGTGGATTTAATTAAGTTTTCTTTGCTTTAGAATTATGAACTTTGATTATGTGTATAGTTTTTAGTGTTGTGACTTGATTTTGACGCTGATTTATATTTTAGTTTGCTAAAGATGTGTGAAAGTATGATTAGAAAAATGTGTTTGTAAAATTGTATTTTCATATATAAAAGTTAGTTTGTCGTTGTTTGTGAAAATGATCGTTTGTGAAAATGTTTGTTTGTGTATTATTGTTAGATAAAAATTTGAGTTTAGAAATACTAAAAAGACTTTGGAGAAAATTGAAAGGAAATTGAAAATTAAAAAAAAAAATTGAAAAATGAATTTTAGGCCTTTGTGTCGATCGCCCTGGCATGGGCGCCGACAACACCCTTGACCCAAGAACAGCCTTTACCCTTTAAAATTCATGATTTTCACCGTAAACCTCCACTTTTCACCCCATGAGTCACCTTAAACCTCTGATTTTTGCACCCAGGGCTCGTATTTCCTTGGATATGAGGTGATTTTAAGGCAAAGGAACTTATAATTTCATCTTCTGTAGGTAAGAGCTACACTTTGAGTAAAAAAATATTGATTTTCACCAAGGATTTATCTCACATTGCCTAGATCCAAAAATTTTGAAATTTTTTTTCAGAGATTTTGAGAAAATCCATTGGTGAAGAACTCTTACTTAGTGGATTTAAGTTTAAAGCATTTTACTTTGTGATTTTCGGAATTTTTGGAATTTATTCAAATTTTTACAATTTTTTTCTAAATTTTCCATGGCACCTTGAACGATCAAAGGAAAGAGAGAAGTAAATTTTGATGAACAAAAATTTGTTAGCTTCAGAGCTAGTGCTCGTTTCAATAGTCTACTTGAGCATAAAAAAGTAATTATGGATCGTGGTTTTAAAAGCTCGGGAGGAGAAGTCGAGTGACTGATCAATGCTCAGCAGTGGGAAAATTTTTATTATTTTACTGCGGATGCGATTAATGGTGTAGTGATGGAATTTTATGCTAATTTTATTGAAGCTTTTGATGATTTTGTTTTTGTTTGTAGAAAAATGGTGGAGTTTTCTCCAAGTAAAATTAATGAGTTTTATCAGTTGGAAGATATTTACAGTTGCCAGTATAAATCATTTTCTGCTACTAGTGAGGCCTTAGATGAGGTTATTTATTTTCTTACTAATGGAAGAGGGACTTGGAAAGTCAAAAATTATGTTAAAGTAAACTTTCTCTTTCTATGCTTAATGTAGTATCGAAGGCCTGATACTACTTTATTTCTGGAAGAATGATTCCAACAAATCATCATAGTGAAGTGACCAAGGATAGAGCCATCCTAAACTTTTTTATTCGGCAGGTGATGAGGATAAATGTTGGCTCTATTATCTATACAAACACTAGATCTATCGCTTTTGGAGAGACCACTGGTGGTTTTGCATACCCTGCACTAGTTTTTACACTCTGTGAATAGGCAGGAGTTGATTTTAGACCTATGGAAGAAAGGATTAAGCTTCTAAGACCTATTGGTCCTGCCAATATAAAGACATATGAATCTCATGTTGATTAGAGATCTGGAAGTAAGACCTGAAATATTCCTTCTACGGTAAGGACCCCTACTTCTAGTGACCTTACAAATTGAGAGCTTTTAAATCAGATGATGTTCCAGCAGGGAGATATCTTAAGAATGGATCATAGATTGCAAAACATGGATGTTAGAAATGCTCACACTGATGATTTGATATAGCAAAAGTTTGAATATGATGCTGCATATGATGATGCGCTGGTGAGATACATGAAGTGTGATCATTCAGTTCAATTTCCTACTCACCCTATTTTTACTCCATACAGCAGCAGAATTTGGATGTAGATGAAGAAGATGATGATGATTGGTGATCTGATTTCTTTTAGTTATATTTTATTGTACTTTGTTATTGTGTTGTTTGTTTTTTCTTATATATTTTTGAGACTATTTGTTAGATTGTGAGAATTTATTTTATAGTTATGTTGAGTTGTGAACTGTAGTTAGTAAAACTAATTTCATTTCTGAAATTCAATTTAGTTATATTGTTAGTTTTTTAATTTCTTGAAATGTATTGTAATTAACACTTTCTCAGCAAATTTTATACGTATTATGTGCAATTTAATGTTTTAAGTCTTGTAGCTTTTTATATTAGCACATGTAGTATTTCAGAATTAAAGTTTCAAAATCAGAACCTTCAACAGGTATGTTTTTCCTTTATGTCTTTAAAGTTTTCTTTCACCCTTTATTTTTCTGTTCTTCATGCTAAATCTTTTAAAAATTTAAGTTTGGGGGGAAAGAGAAATTCCTTTTTTAAGAAAGAAACTTAATTTTATTTGTCCTCACTTAGCTATATTTTCAAAAATTTAAAATTTAACATGACCTTTGGTATTAGGGGTTAACTTTAGATAACTATATTTATGTTTCTAAACATATAGTAAACTTAAGTAAAAAATTTCAATAATAAAGGTTAATTTTAAAGATTAAAATATTTGCTATAAAAGAAAATAACTATGTTTTTCTATTTTAGGTAAAGAAAATTGTACTTTTGAAATATTAAAAATCTTAAAGGTTCATGTAAGAAGAAAAGAATTAGACTTTATGAAAACTTTAAGTTAATATAAATTTGTTATGTGAAGAAATGTGACAAGTTTTTGACTTGAAGAAGAGGATAGTGGTGTTCAAAATCATTAAAGGCTATCTAGATATAGTACTCCTCACACATAAAAAAGAAAAGAAAAGAAAGAAAAGAAAAGAAAACAAAAGAAAAGAAAAGAAAAAGAAAAAAAAAAGATGTGGGGAGAAGCTTGAGGAGATGCCTAATTAAANTTTTCCTTTATGTCTTTAATGTTTTCTTTCACACTTTATTTTTCTGTTCTTCATGCTAAATCTTTTAAAAATTTAAGTTTGGGGGGAAAGAGAAATTCCTTTTTTAAGAAAGAAACTTAATTTTATTTGTCCTCACTTAGCTATATTTTCAAAAATTTAAAATTTAACATGACCTTTGGTGTTAGGGGTTAACTTTAGATAACTATATTTATGTTTCTAAACATATAGTAAACTTAAGTAGAAAATTTTCAATAATAAAGGTTAATTTTAAAGATTAAAATATTTGCTATAAAAGAAAAAGACTATGTTTTTCTATTTTAGGTAAAGAAAATTGTACTTTTGAAATATTAAAAATTTTAAAGGTTCATGTAAGAAGAAAAGAATTAGACTTTATGAAAACTTTAAGTTAATATAAATTTGTTATGTGAAGAAATGTGACAAGTTTTTGACTTGAAGAAGAGGTTAGTGATGTTCAAAATCATTAAAGGCTATCTAGATATAGTACTCCTCACACATAGAAAAGAAAAGAAAAGAAAGAAAAGAAAAGAAAAACAAAAGAAAAGAAAAGAAAAAGAAAAAAAAAAGATGTGGGGAGAAGCTTGAGGAGATGCCTAATTAAAAATTGGCTTCACTTGAATCAAATTAAAAAATAAAGCTTGCTATAATTTCTAAACTGTTATTTGAGTATTAGTTTATTTACTAGTAAAGTTTTATGAAGTTCTTTTCATATGAATACTTTAAGTGACTTTAATATGAAAAATTGTAATTTTTCTTGAAAGGAATAGAGAAACATAAATCTTGGACTTGATTGCTAAATATTCTTATACCTTTAATATTAAGTATAGTTGTTTTGAATTTTTCTTAAGTTGTGCTATCGTATTTAGTGCACTAAGATATGGAAATCTAGAAGTTAAATTCTTTACCATAAGTCATATTCTTACATATTAGAGGAGTTACTTGAGGACAAGTAACATGTAAGTTTGGGAGATTTTGATATACCACAAATATATGCATTTTAAGGCCCATATTTTATACTTATTTTTGGTGATATTGCACTTTAATAGAAGGTATTTGTATGTTTTCTTGCAGGTTGTTGAATTTTAGGACTTGAAGCAAGAACGAAGCAAAAAGTAAGAAAAAATGATGAAATTTGGAGAAAAAAATGAAGAGTTGAAATTTGTTCAGTGCCGACGACACCAGAAGCAGCGTCGACGGCGCTAGAAGCAGCGCCAACTACACCGTTAGACAAAGAGGATGATTTAAATTGCGAGACACTGGTGTCGATGATGCCAATGTCGATTCAGCCCCTATTTCTAGAGGATTCGACAAATCTCGGCGGATTTTGAAGAGTTTTTGGAGGCACCTATTGGAGAACCGACTCTAGCCTTTATTTGGGGCTGAAATTGATCAAAAAAGTGACTCTTCCTGCCATTTCATCCCCTCCATTCAACCTTATACACATCACACATTCTTCCATTTTTCATTCCACAAACATATAGAGTCCATTGTTCCTATAATTTAGAGTTTTATGGTGAGATTAAGTGTGAACTCTTCTCTAAGAGTGTTGGAGAAGAAGAAAAGTGAGAGATTTCCTCTTCCTACATTTCCTAGAAGAGGCTACAAGGGATTTTCTTTAAGAAAGAGTTTTCAGATAAGTATTTTTTGTTTATCGGTGTTGTATGAACTTTCTTTTATATATGAAATTTGTGTTTTGTTAATTCTTTCTCATGAAGTCTTAGTAGTTCCCTCTATATTTCTCCCTACTCTGATATATGGTGAAATGAAGAGATAATATGAATGTGCCAATATTAAATTGTAAAATAAANAGCTTGCTATAATTTCTAAACTGTTATTTGAGTATTAGTTTATTTACTAGTAAAGTTTTATGAAGTTCTTTTCATATGAATACTTTAAGTGACTTTAATATGAAAAATTGTAATTTTTCTTGAAAAGAATAGAGAAACATAAATCTTGGACTTGATTGCTAAATATTCTTATACCTTTAATATTAACTATAGTTGTTTTGAATTTTTCTTAAGTTATGCTATTGTAATTAGTGGACTAAGATATGGAAATCGAGAAGTTAAATTCTTTACCATAAGTCATATTCTTACATAGTAGAGGAGTTACATGAGGACAAGTAACATGTAAGTTTGGGGGATTTTGATATACCACAAATATATGCATTTTAAGGCCCATATTTTATACTTATTTTTGGTGATATTGCACTTTAATGGAAGGTATTTATATGTTTTCTTGCAGGTTGTTGAATTTTAGTACTTGAAGCAAGAACGAAGCAAAAAGTAAGAAAAAATGATGAAATTTGGAGAAAAAAATGAAGAGTTGAAATTTGTTTAGTGCCGACGACACCAGAAGCAACGTCGACGGCGCTAGAAGCAGCGCCGACTACGCCGTTAGACAAAGAGGATGATTTAAATTGCGAGACCCTGGTGCCGACGATGCCAATGTTGGTTCAGCCCCTATTTCTAGAGGATTTGACAAATCTTGGCGCATTTTGAAGAGTTTTTGGAGGCACCTATTGGAGAACCGACTCTATGCTTTATTTGGGCTGAAATTGATCAAAAAAGTGACTCTTCCTGCCATTTCATCCCCTCCATTCAACCTTATACACATCACACATTCTTCCATTTTTTATTCCACAAACATATAGAGTCCATTGTTCCTATAATTTAGAGTTTTGTGGTGAGATTAAGTGTGAACTCTTCTCTAAGAGTGTTGGAGAAGAAGAAAAGTGAGAGATTTTCTCTTCCTACATTTCCTAGAAGAGGCTACAAGGGATTTTCTTTAAGAAAGAGTTTTCAGATAAGTATTTTTTGTTTATCGGTGTTGTATGAACTTTCTTTTATATATTAAATTTGTGTTTTGTTAATTCTTTCTTATGAAGTCTTAGTAGTTCTTTCTATCTTTCTCCCTACTCTGATATATGGTGAAATGAAGAGATAATATGAATGTGCCAATATTAAATTGTAAAATAAATTATGATAATTTTTCAACTCCAAACTTAATTTAATATTTGATCTGGCCAATTGAATTGTTAAAATATGTTGTGAAACATATGATCCGGAAAATGGAGTATGAGTTCTACCAACAAAGTGAGAATCACATTTAAGTCCATGAAGGAATATTTCGTTCATGGAATTAAGTGCAAATAAACATGAGGATCTCATTTAATTCCATGAAGGAGAACTTTGTTCATGGAATTAAGTGCAAATAAATAAGAAAATATACTTTGTTGGGTGTAGAATTGGAGAAACTTTAGAATGACTGACTTAAATCCCCAATTCGGTCTTAGTTTTTAAGAACTAAAGCGAGAGTTAGCCTTCAGGTGAAGGGAAGTTGGAGCTCTGGAGTGGGAGCCAGTATCCTCCTAGCCTAGCCGTGGATTTAGGGACTAAACCTGGGATTAGCCAATAATTTTCTATAACATTGTATTAGGGTAGAGAATTAAAACTGCTCCTATTTGGCACAATACATAATTGAACCATTTATCTCATCTCATTTTACCAAAACCTCATTGTAGTGGGAAAGATGTATTTTCATGTAAGAAATCTTCATCACATAAACATAGTTTAATAGATTAATAGTTTAGTAGTTACTGTTTAAACTTTGTATTTAGTTTTGTTATTAGTTAAATAATTTAATTCTGATAATATCTCAACATTCAAAATTAGTGAAAGTAATTTAGTATTGACTTTCTGTGAATTTCCTAGTAAATTTATCATTTCAAATTTAAACCTTTCCTGTGGGATCAATATTTGGGGCTTAAATAGAAAGTCCTTTACTACTTGTTAACGGTACGTATACTTGCATAGAATCCCAACATTAATTGCTTAAATTTCTTATTCATGAAATATTGCATCATGCTTTTACCACCGTTGCATAGCAGAGTGAACTATATAAATTTTACACAACTATATCAAATTTGGGATCAACGGACAGCTTGAGAAGAGGAGATCCGGTGAGGTGCTCGACGAGAGGGAAGATAAGAACTTGTGGCTAGAGAGAGAGGCAGAGGTCGGCTGGAAGGCCGGCAGCATCGCCGGCTGAGTGGGGGGAGCTTCTAGCCGANGGAGATTCATGTGGAATTGTTTTCACATTAATTTGATGTATAAGTTATTTTTAAAAAATAAATTAGGGTTAGGGGTTTTTCAATTCTCCATTCATATGGAGTTAATATTTTTAAAAAATAAATTAGGGTTAGGGGTTTTTCAATTCTCCATTCATATGGAATTAATACGTTTTAAAAAATAAATTAGGGTTAGGGGTTTTTCAATTCTCCATTCATATGGAATTAATACCTCTAAAAATAAATTAGGGTTAGGGGTTTTTCAATTCTCCATTCATATGGAATTAATACCTTAACTCTAAATTTTTATATGATGTAGTCTCTGTCTAAGTGAATAATTTAAGTATTTTTCCAAAGACATAAGAGATTTCTAGACAGAGATCTTAATTTTCTAAATTTTTATGCATTTTCTGTTCAAATAATTATAGAAATTTGCATGTGCTTTAGAAAATTCTACAAATATTCATGTGAGCTCCCTATGGCTAGAGTAGTCTTAGATTGCATATGGCTTAGAAAATTCTACAAATATTCATATGAGTTCTCTCTGGCCAGAGTAGTCTTATAGAGATCTTAATTTTCTAAGTTTTTATGCATTTTCTATTCAAATAATTATAGAAAATTGCATATGCATTTTCTGTTCAAATAATTATAGAAAATTGCATGTAGTTTAGAAAATTCTACAAATATTCATTTTCTGTTCAAATAATTATAGAAAATTGCATGTGCTTTAGAAAATTCTACAAATATTCAGCACTTTCTGTTCAAATAATTATAGAAAATTGCATGTGCTTTAGAAAATTCTACAAATATTCATGTTTCCTTGTGACCCAGAGTAGTCTTAGGAAATAATGTTAGAAAATTCTACAAATATTCATGTGAGTTTCCTATGGCTAGAGTAACCTTACGAAATATTTTAATAATTTTTAAAAATCAAAACATCATTATTTTAAGCAAACCTCAATTTGCTTAAAATATTTAATTTGGAGAATATAAAGATCAAAATCATTTGATTCTTATTCTCCACTGTGACTTGTAAGTCAGAGAACTCACCATAAGAATTTCAAAAGATTTGGAGATTATTTAATATTTTTAATTGATTTTTAAATGTGACCATCAAATTTGAAACTTAAATGATTTTTAAAAATCAAATTGTAACTCCAAAAATTATGAAACTTAGTTTTTTAAGTTCTCTGATATTAGGGGGATTTAATAAAAATAAAAATANTTTCATTTCACTTAGACGAGTCCATAGGATCAAACCCGAAGTGATTTGGTCAAGTCTAGGCAGAGATCTTAAGGTTTTAGTGTGGACGGTTTTCGGTTAAGGCTATTGGGGACGATGAACGGATGCCGTCCATCCGCGCGTGTATTGAATGGACGGCAGAGATCAAGCCGGATGGNATGAACGGATGCCGTCCATCCGCGCGTGTATTAAATGGACGACAGAGATCAAGCCGGATGGTCATCTGAGGCAATATAGCGCGACGCTTGGCAGCTGACTCAGAAGGCGGCGTCGAATGGGAGCGCCCCGCGTGGCTTTTTGACGGATCCGAGGATCCAGTCAGCTCGCGTTTGAATAAATAAATAGGG
>JXCR01143951.1:201746-242296 GCA_002079205.1 Phalaenopsis hybrid cultivar
GGTCAGAGAGAGAGGCAGAGGTTGGCTAGAAGGCCGGCAACATCGCCGACTGAGTGGGGGGAGCTTCTGGCCGAAGAGAGCGACGACGAAAGCAGGGAGGCGCGACGGCTATGGTTCGCGAACATTGTGCAATGGATCTGGAGAGAGGAGCATAAGTTTTTATTTTATATATAATAATATATATAATATAATATATTATATAATAATAATCATTATTATAATATTAAAACTATCATTTGCATATTCTTCACACGTATACGTCCTCGCAGCAAAGTGAACGTCCTTCTTGGCTAAAATTGACGTTTCGGATGCAGTGGCGTGGTCCGTTTTGTCGTTCGGGGCCATTTGGACCATTTTTTTAATAATATGGCCCAAAATGATAATTTGTGCATTTTCAGTTTTCTTGCGAAATCGTGGCAAAATGGATGCATTCCTGGGTGAAACCGATGTTTCGAACACACTTGCTCATTCGGTTTTGTCGCCCGGGGTCATCTAGACAACTTTGTTGGTGATCGGGCCAATTTGAGCAAATTTCATGCGTGACATGACAAATAAAATATGTCAACCCTATCAAAATCATCCAACGTGCCAAATGCTGACCGGTCTTCGCCCAATTGAAAGACAAAGCCTAAAAGAATGACCCTTGCTACGTGCCCCTCAACGCGTGCTGAAAGGTCCTGAGTGGGTGTTTAAACTATTTGATATTACAGATGGGTCATAAAATATCCCAAGCCATGCAGGGGGACACCCTACACTCATGACATCAAATATTGATGCTAACAAAGGACCCCCAACAAGTGTGCTGTGCAGTCAAGGTACAGTGCACTTGTTGGAAGATGCTCAATTTTTGAACAAGCCCAGGTTAGTAATGAAGCTACGCAACCTAAAAAATAAAAAAGAGTCAAGTACCCTAGGAAGGAAAAGCCATGAGAGCTAAGTACATATCTTGAAGGATGGAGAGGAATGCACATTGAACTTACATCCACCTCAAAAATGGGTTCAGAGGCTGCAGAGACATGACCCAGAAAAATGGTTCAGAGACCGTAGAGGCATGACCATGCCCAGTAGGTTCAGGGGTTGTAGAGGCATGACACATGAATGAGTTCAGGGACTATAGAGGCATGACTCATAAAAGTGGTCAGAGACCATAAAGGCATGTCTCAAGGGTGAGTTTAGAAGCCGTGGAGACATTACCTATAAATGGGTTCAGGGGTCATAAAGGCATGACCCATAATTATGGTTCAAGGGCCGTAGAGGCGTAACCACAAAAAAACAGGTTCAGAGGCCAGGGGTGAGTTCAGAGGTCATAGAGACGTGAATCAACTTGGTGGTTCAGGGGTTGCACGGGCATGACCATATAACACTGAAGGGTTAAAGCCTCAAAAGCCTGCACATCATCGATGAGGACCGTCGGGCTATGTGTTGCACATGAGTGGAAGGCAAGTTGGCTCGGGAGCCACTTGCTACTTTAATGAGGAGTGTTGAGCTTTACATCGCACATTGAGTGGTAGCGGGTTGACTAGATCGAGAAGGAATGCCGTCAAGTTTACATCTGAGGACTAGTCCGTGTTGATCGGTTAGGAAGGAGAGTCAAGGGGCTCTGATCCCTCCTGCAAACTGATTGAGGTGCATACTCAACACCCGTGCTCCATCAATGAGAATTGTTGTGTGGACTTTATGTCTCTCATGAGAGGAAGGAACTTTGGCTAGGAAGCCTCCTGTCACTGTAATGAGGAATGTTGGGCCTCACATCACTCACTAAGCGGTAACAAGTTGACTTGATCGAAAAGAGAATGCCAAAAGTCTTTGACTCTCCTCTGAGTACTAGTTCGCATTGATCAGTTAGAAAGGAGAGCCATGAGACCCCAATCCTTCTTGCAAACTAATCGAGGTGTGTACCCCAACACTCGCACTACATTTGTGATGAATACTAAGAGTCTTACATCATCACCTTAGAGGTACTAAAGGTTGGGTAGGAAACTCAGCAAAGAAGCTAAATAGTTGAATGACTAGATGTTCTCATAAAAGGACCAACTAAAGCATCATATGGTCCGAGAAGCATCAAAGCAGGTCTCCACAAAGCTAGAAATGTCAAAAGACAAGATGTCCTCATAACAGAGTCGACTCTAAGGCCATAGGGCTCGAGGCACATCATAGTATATAGCTATGGAACCAAAGGATCATCATGAGACCACACACCCTCATGAAAAAACCAACTAGAACGTCATAAGGTTCGAGAGACATCATATGCTAGATGGAAAAAGCAGTCTAGTAATATGAGATGGGTCGATAAGGTTGAGCAAAGTGGTCCTCACCGTATGCAACGTTATGGTACTCTCGGATACCAAAACATCACGACATTACATGGATTGGTTGACAAACTAAAATAGTCTAAACCAATACAACATGATCCTTGACAAGGTGATGAAAATTAACTAAGTAGAACACGATGCCAAAAAGGGTCGGAGGAAGAAAAGCAATCCAACCTCATAGTACCTTGCAGACTTGAGAGGGGCAACTCTTGCTGGAGAGTTTTGAGGGTGTGAGAATAATCACATTAAGCATGGACTAATCAGACTAGCATAGAGCTAGGATTAGTTCAACATGCAACCTGACATGGTGAGTAGAATCAGCCAAGTCAACTATCAAATAGGATAGGAGGTAGGTATCCTGCTCTTGCATGTAANTCATAAAATATTTAAACTCTTGAAAATGTTTCAAATTATTTCCTAAACACTTAGGAATCATTGGAATGTTTTTTTTAAGGTGTAAAAATAAAGATATCTATTTTTAAAACTTAAAATGATTTTTAAGGCTTAAAAATATATTTCACCAAAATAATTCTAGAAAAATAAATAAAAATCAGAAAAATATAAAATAAATTTCTCTAGGTTCTTTGATCTCATAGAGATTTTCAAAAAATATAAAACATATTTTTCCATGTATAGAATATTTTATTTTTATTAAAGTCCCCAAAACTTCAATTAATTCTAATAAATCACAGAAATTTTGGCCAAAGGACTTCCTGGTCTAGGGCTAGCTCACATAAAAATTTCAAGTGATTAGGACTTGTCGTGATCATCTTTTGAAATTTTCTTTAAAGATGCATATCTTTACATAAAAATAATTATATGAATTAAATTAAATTGTGAAAATCCACATTATCTCCTTTGATGTCTTGATTGACATATCAGTAAGGTTACATAAAAATTTCAAAGTCATTTGACTTAAATGTGACAAATTATGAAAGTTTGGACCCTTAAGGGTAAAATTGTAATTTTGAATATCTTGGCCTTAATGAATATTTAGGCTTAATTAAAATGGGAAATGGGTAATTTCTGATATTAATTAACTCATTTGATGATTTTCAATGAAAAATTGGCTTAATTGGTAGAAACCCACTTCATTTTGCCAAACTACAAGATAGAAAAATAATTTCCACAATTATCAAAATTTTGGAAATTTCATTAGCATAAAAAAACTTTTGAATTTAAGGGTATAATTTATAACTTTGGAAATAAATGATTTAATACCCTTATTGTATAATAAAATGATCTTGATAATGATCACTTAAAGTTTTAAATCTTTTCAAAAATTAATACACACACTTAATACACTCCTTAAGTTGAAATCCACATGTTTAAAGAGGATTAGAAAAATCAAAATAATTAAACTCTTTTAAAACACCACAAGTCCAATTAAGACTAAAAATTTGGCTAAGTGTTTTTAATAACACTAATTTGTCTCCTAAAGGGTCTCCACCTACATAATTTTCAAATTAAAAAATGACATTTACCTTATTTTTGAGAATAATCAAGACATCAATATTCACTGAGCATCAGGATATTTAGGAGGGATTAATAAGCAACATAATAAAGTTTAAATGAACTCAAGGCTTTTACCAGACATTAAGAAGGTTGCATACATGTTCCCTACTCTTAACCTCTGAATACCTTAGATATCTATTAAACTTAATATGTTTCACTTAATAATATTATCCTTAAAATTTAAGGACTTTCAATACACGAAGGTTTCCAATACTTTACTTTTCCAGCTCTATATACATAAATGCTCTGACATGCATTTTGAGTTGTAGGTGGTGTGAACTCGCCAGGTACACTTTTACAGTTTACCGCGTTTTACAGTCTTTCTTGCACTTTTCTACTGCCAGCTCTATAAATGCTCTGACATACATTTTGAGTTTCAGGTGGTGGAACAAGAAGACTCGCCAGGTACAAACATAAACTGCTCTGACATGCATTTTGAGTTGCAGGTGGTGAAACGAAAGACTCGCCAGGTACACTTTTATAGTTTACCGCATTTTTGTACTTTTCAACTGCTTTTCTTTTATACTTGTACCATACTTACTGTATAAAAAACACTTGCATGTTAAAANATTTGCATATTCTTCACACGTATACGTCCTCGCAGCAAAGTGAACGTCCTTCTTGGCTAAAATTGACGTTTCGGATGCAGTGGCGTGGTCCGTTTTGTCGTTCGGGGCCATTTGGACCATTTTTTTAATAATATGGCCCAAAATGATAATTTGTGCATTTTCAGTTTTCTTGCGAAATCGTGGCAAAATGGATGCATTCCTGGGTGAAACCGATGTTTCGAACACACTTGCTCATTCGGTTTTGTCGCCCGGGGTCATCTAGACAACTTTGTTGGTGATCGGGCCAATTTGAGCAAATTTCATGCGTGACATGACAAATAAAATATGTCAACCCTATCAAAATCATCCAACGTGCCAAATGCTGACCGGTCTTCGCCCAATTGAAAGACAAAGCCTAAAAGAATGACCCTTGCTACGTGCCCCTCAACGCGTGCTGAAAGGTCCTGAGTGGGTGTTTAAACTATTTGNGAATAAAATATGTCAACCCTATCAAAGTCATCCAACGTGCCAAATGCTGACCGGTCTTCGCCTAATTGAAAGCCAAAGCTTAAAAGAATGACCCTTGCTACGTGCCCCTCAACGCGTGCTGAAAGGTCCTGAGTGGGTGTTTAAACTATTTGATATTACAGATGGGTCGTAAACTATCCCGAGCCATGCAGGTGGACACCCTACACTCATGACATCAAATATTGATGCTAACAAAGGACCCCCAACAAGTGTGCTGTGCAGTCAAGGTACAGTGCACTTGTTGGAAGATGCTCAATTTTTTAACAAGCCCAGGTTAGTAATGAAGCTACGCAACCTAAGCAATAAAAAAGAGTCAAGTACCCTAGGAAGTAAAAGTCACGAGAGCTAAATCCACTTCTAGAAGGATGGGGAGGAATGCACATTGGACTTACATCCACCTCAAAAATGGGTTCAGAGGCTGTAGAGACATGAACCAGAAAAATGGTTCAGAGACCGTAGAGGCATGACCATGCCCAGTAGGTTCAGGGGTCGTAGAGGCATGACATATGAATGAGTTCAGGGGCTGTAGAGGCATGACTCATAAAAGTAGTTCAGAGACCATAAAGGCATGTCCCAAGGGTGAGTTTAGAAGCCGTGGAGACATGACCTATAAATGGGTTCAGGGGCCATAAAGGCATGACCCATAATTATGGTTCAAGGGCCGTAGAGGCGTAACCAAAAAGAACAGGATCAGAGGCCATAGAGGAGTGTCCTAGGGGTGAGTTCAGAGGTCATAGAGACGTGAATCAACTCGGTGGTTCAGGGGTCGCACGGGCATGACCATATAACACTGAGGGATTAAAGCCTCAAAAGCCTGCACATCATCGATGAGGACCGTCGGGCTATGTGTTGCACATAAGTGGAAGGCAAGTTGGCTCGGGAGCCACCTGCTACTTTAATGAGGAGTGTCGAGCTTTACATCGCACATTAAGTGGTAGCGGGTTGACTAGATCGAGAATGAATGCCGTCAAGTTTACATCTGAGGACTAGTCCGTGTTGATCAGTTAGGAAGGAGAGTCAAGGGGCTCTGATCTCTCCTGCGAACTGATCGAGGTGCATACTCAACACCCGTGCTCCATCAATGAGGATTGTTGTGTGGACTTTATGTCTCTCATGAGAGGAAGAAACTTTGGCTAGGAAGCCTCCTGTCACTGTAATGAGGAATGTTGGGCCTCACATCACTCACTAAGCGGTAACAAGTTGACTTGATCGAAAAGAGAATGCCAAAAGACTTTGACTCTCCTCTGAGTACTAGTCCACATTGATCAGTTAGAAAGGAGAGCCATGAGACCCCAATCCCTCTTGCAAACTAATCGAGGTGTGTACCCCAACACTCGCACTACATCTGTGATGAATACTAAGAGTTTTACATCATCACCTTAGAGGTACTAAAGGTTGGGTAGGAAGCCGAGCAAAGAAGCTAAATAGTTGAATGACTAGATGTTCTCATAAAAGGACCAACTAAAGCATCATATGGTCCGAGAAGCATCAAAGCGGGTCTCCATAAAGCTAAAAATGTCAAAAGACAAGATGTACTCATAACAGAGTCGACTCTAAGGTCATAGAGCTCGAGGCACATCATAGTATATAGCTATGGAACCAAAGGATCATCATAAGACGAGACACCCTCATGAAAAAACCAACTAGAACGTCATAAGGTTCGAGAGGCATCATATGCTAGATGGAAAAAGCAGTCTAGCAATCTGAGATGGGTCGATAAGGTTGAGCAAAGTGGTCCTCACCGTATGCAACGTCATGGTACTCTCGGATATCAAAACATCACGACATAACACGGATCGGTTGACAAACTAAAATAGTTTAAACCAATACAACATGATCCTTGACAAGGTGATGAAAATTAACTAAGTAGAACACGATGCCAAAAAGGGTCGGAGGAAGAAAAGCAATCCAACCTCATAGTACCTTGCAGACCTGAGCGGGGCAACTCTTGCTGGAGAGTTTTGAGGGTGTGAGAATAATCAAATTAAGCATGGACTAATCAGACTAGCATAGAGCTAGGATTAGTTAAACATGCAACTTAACATGGTGAGTAGAATCAGCCAAGTCAACTATCAAATAGGATAGGAGGTAGGTATCCTGCTCTTGCATGTAAAATGTTATAAGAGATATGTATCCTGACCCTGCATCATGCGGGAAAGTATGTGGCTGAATAGCCTAAGGTAACATGCTCAGAGTGTAGTCAAACACCTAAGTGTTACGATGAAACATGGATTAGTAGTAAAGATGATACAACATGTTGCTCGATATGATGGTCAGAACCAACCAAATAAATCAAGACAAAGACATGGTTACATGACAAGGATGGTCGAACCATAAGAGTTCTTCTATGAGCATGACCGATACAACCTTCGCTGGGGATCCATGGATCCGTCATTACACCAATACAATATGGCACTCGATGTGGTGGACAAAACCAACCAAGGTAGTTGAGAAGAACAAAAGGGTTAAAAGACCTAGAATGGTCTAACTATCAGGGTGCCTCAAAAGCACTAGTGATATAACTCTCGCTGAGGAGAATACCTGACATAAGCATGGACTAACCAAGCTAGCATAGGACTCAAATCAGCATGACATGCAAATAGACATGGTGAATAATATCAACCAAGTCAAAGAAATCACTAACGAGGTGATCTCTAAATGTACCCACGGGAAGACTCATGTTGGGGAAACCTTAAAGGTTCTGCCAATGCTTTATGGGGACTTAAACATATCATATTGACTTGGTGAACAAAATCAAACCAATTAGAAGAGGCATCAAAAAAGGTACTGGATGCATATAGCGATCCGACCTCGTAATACTTATGCAAGATCTCAGCAAAGTGACCCTCAATGGAGATTTTTGATGATCCCTTGCTGAGGATTCTTTTCTACTGGCATAAAAATACATGTCTTATGCATGGACTAATTAAGGCTACATAGTGCTCGAATTAGTGCGACACACACTTTGAAATGGAGAGTAAAGTCAGCCAAAAGTCAGCCAAATTGGTCAAAATACAGTAGAGGTGTCAAGGAGGGCTGGATGCATAGGTATACAACCTGGAGGGGTTTTTATTAAACCACATCTAAGCATAGGCCCCGCTGGAGATTTCCTCCAACATAAGAAAAGTAGTCTTTATCGAGGAAAATGTGGCAATCTGATCGAGCATTAAGGATCCCGATTTGGCACGGACCAGCTATGTAAGTGAGCATTCTAACTGATACGACATGCATACTGCCAAAGCAATGATTTACCTAAATCAGGTAGACTGAGTGGTCCAACCTGCATGGTATATCCTAGCCAGGAGTCTGCTAAGCAAGACTCTCATTGGGGATTTCTCAAAATTGATAGGGTAATTCCTGTTAGAAGGGTAGCACAGAGTAAGTAGACCTAGTAATTGGATGAACCTAATGGCTCATATTAGAAAAGTATCCCCCAATGGGGACTCCTCAAAGGCTTACAGACTAGCTCTTATATGAGGGAAATAAAGGTAGCATAACTTGTAGAAAGGGCTCTTGTCAAACACTTAAGGAGGTGACCCAATTGAGGATTTTTAATGTGCGTATGAAGGTAATCCATTTAGGCATGAATCAGCTAGGTAAGCTGAGTGTTGTAGCCAATGCAACATGCCTCTTCCTGACAAAGTGTTAAGAATCACTCAGACCATGTGGAAGTAGAGATGTGGGTTAGATGATGACGATGGTCTATACACTGAAATGTTTAGTCTTTAAGCTAAACCACATCCATAGAAGGATCTCAACCACATTCAATCAAAGCGAGCATGACAAGCATGTATTCCACATTCATAAGGATGAACGAAACATGTACATCAACCATACTCACGACAAGCGGGAGTAGTAGTCGTCGGACCCTGTGTAGAGCAGATCCACGAAAGACAAGGTAAGAGAAAGGCAAGGCTTCCCTTATAGATATTGGTGGCCAGACCAGGTATAAGCCACCAATAGGACTTCCATTTTCACTGAAATGTGAGTCGAAAATCTAAGTAAGAGAAATACAAGGTTTCTCCTACCTAAAACTGCTGTGACGCATGGGTGATCTTTTAATGAACGAAATGTATTCACCATAAGCAGCTCACATAATGAAGAGATCGAAAAAATAGTACTTTTTTTATTGCTCTGAAACTGGATTACAAAGTCCAAGTGCTTCTAAAATCAAGTTTCCTCCTAAAGTACAATGAGTACATGAAAAAGAGGATAAGGAAAATATCTCTTCAAGTATTGCGCATTGATAGGGGCATTTGGATGAAATCCATTTGCAACAACTAGCAGGAAGAGTGTTGACCTCACTTTTTGGTTGAGGTTTAGTTTTCCCACTTTAGTTACCTAAGGTCTAGCTATAGGACTTTGCTGTTGACAATGCCTAGAAAACTAGAAAGGAACCCTCACTATTAGAAATTCTAAACTCTTCCTTGCTCGACTTGAAGTTCCACATATTGGTCCTAACTTATAGCACTTAGTAGGTGGGGTCAGTATGGAGGATCTCAAAGAGAGTTCCCATAGGACTGCTTGACATTAGGGTTGAACCTAAGAGTTGGTCTGGAGTTAGTTACTCACTTACATTCACTTTCACGCATAATCACCCGCAAACTCTGAACCAAAATTGTTGAATTTAATCCCTTGATCTTTTGGGCGACTCATGTAGATGGTCCCCTAAACCCACTAGCCCTAGACTAGGGTTTAGCTAAGACCAGTACATAGAGGACTCAAATAGGGATTTCATTGGTCCATGGCTCATATAAGGTGGTTGGCACACCAATTCTACCAAAATGTCCAACTTGACCTTTTGCCCCTAAATCCACCCAAATTACGTAAATGCCCTTGGAACCCTAAATTTGGTCAAAATCATCAAATTCACCCAAAATACCCAAATTGGTTCAAAAATCAATTCAAACCATTTGAAATTACTCAAATTACCAAAACCACGCAAAATGACCAAAATATCCCCAAATTTGCGAAAATTACAAAAATACCTTTGGCACCCCAAACTTCCCAAAACATTCAAAATCACTTAAAATGTCTCCAAAGCCAATTTGAACCCCTCAATTGAACCCAATTTGGTCAATTTGACCAAAACACCCAAATTGCCTTTAAAGGCCCAATTTCCCCAAGTTCACATCAAATGTCCATCAATTTGACCCCAATTCCCCTTAATTTCAATCCAAAATTCAAATTCATCTTTGACATGACCAATCTAAACCAAATTCAAGCCTAATTAGATCATTTTGAGCTCAATTTAGATCTAAGTCAAACCCCCAATTTTGATCTTATGACCTTAGCTTACCTAACTAAACCCGATAGACTACTTGATTTGCCCCAATTTGAATCTTAAACTCTTCATAACAATCCTACACATCAAATTTGACCCTCAATTGGTCCTGGTAAAGCATCAATTGCACTCAATTTTGATCCAAGTCCAAAAATCCCCAAATTGGCTATGTCCCCAAATTCCACAAAATTGAATTTCCTAACCCCAAAATTGACACCAAATTTATATTGAAAACTCTTCATGACATTCCTATGGACCATTTCAAACCATCAATTTGGACTTAGCCCAACATTAGCCAAACCTAGACCCAAGTCTAGCCTAAGATTTCCAAATTGACCAAAATCCCAAAGTCGTTCAAATTGAGCTTCCAATTGAACTCAAAATCACAACAATCCTTCTCCAAAAATCTTCATAATAATCATCTACACAATGTTTATCAATAAATTGGGCTCAAATTCATGGCTAGCCTAACCCAAACCCAAACACAACCTATGGCCATTTAGACCCAAATTGGACCCATGCACCAAAATTGACCTAGCCATGTCAAATTGATCAAGGCAAGACTTCTACAACCAACATTTGGATCCTAGTGAAGTGACCAAGCTAGACTCACTTAACCCACCCTAGATGATCCATGGATTAAAGTTCCCATAAATCAAGAGATTTGTTTCCTAAATTTCTTAAGCCAAAGATATCTTTGCCAAAACTTATCACCAGCCCAAATTAATTATTGTGGCAGATTCCTCTGAGGTTCTTGAGCCACCTAAGCACCTCCCTTGCCACGACCAGCCACCCTAATCGCCGGAGGAGCCAAAATTGAGACCCCCTGTCCCTAAGTTCAAATCAAAATTCACTCATCAAATTTGTCTTGCTTTGATTGGTTTTTAGCATCTTGAAGCCCTCCACCTAAGCTCTACATTGCACTCAAATGGAGGCCATGACAACCACCGTAAGGTGTTTTACTTAAACCACTCTTCCATGGCTAAAAGGGGACAGGAAAAATTTTCTTGAGGGAACCCTATTAAAACTGTTTCAAGAGATCCTCCAAGACTCTACAACCCCATTGCAACCATTCTTTGGCCATCTTTCCCATCCCTTGAGCTCAATTTTTGAGCTCAAAATCAGGGCAAAATTTGGCCTTCCTCAAAACTCTCTAAAACCCCAAATTAATTTGCTCTTTAGCTTCACCAGAGCAAGAGAGGAAGATCCCCATCAAAATCCCCCTATGTTGAGGCTAAAACTTATCCTTAGACCAAAGTCGCTCCACCCTCTGATCAAACTCATAATTGGAGCTTTCACTAGAGGAAATAAACACATCCACAAGGTTCGCCAGAATCCACTGATGGTTCCACAAGCACCCAATTGAAGCCTCACATCTTGGGCAAAGGAGTAGCTCACTAACCCTTATTTTGGGCTTGGTTTGGACCTTTGTGAAGAATACTTACAATTCATAGCAATATAACTATATAGATGTATTCATCTTGAGTGGATGAAGGTGTAGAAACAAACCTGAAGCAATTCTCTGATTTTTCCAAGGTCAGAGAGCATCTCTATGCTTCTAATCTTAATTTTCAAGCTAAAGTGACCATTTTGACTTATTATAATTATATGAATCAAAACAACACTTGAAAAATTATGAAAACTATTTTAGTAGGTTTCCTCTGGTCAAAGAAGTCTAAGAAAAATATTGTGATGCTTTGAATCATTTTTGTGAATTTCTATACTTAATTAAATGCATATACCATATCTTAATTTATTCAAATTATACAGCCATAAAAAAATAACAAAATCACTTCTCCACTGCCCATAAAAGTCATGTTTATTCACAGTAAAAACATCAAAATTATTTGACTTAATCTAAGCATTAAAATGGATTTTTAAGGAAGCCTTGCCTTTTTGGATAAAAATAAATATATTAAATTAAAAATTCTTAGAAAAATTATGAAAATTGTTTCTCTGAGTTCTTTGTGATCAGGGGCATGTTATAAATATAAAACCCATTTTTTTGAAAATATTTCATTTTTAAAATATATCTTGAATTAAAAAGAATTAAAATAATCAAAATTTTCAAAAATACAAACAATGGTTCAAAATGAGTGGTAATGTCCCCTGATCACTTAGAATTCATCAGGACATTTTTTTCCTAATGTTTCTAAGTTAAAAAATTATTTTTCAAAGGCTTAAAAAAGAATTTTTCATGTCCTCCCACTAAAATAATCGTAATAAACAAATTAAAAATCACAAAAATATAAGATTTGATTCTCTCGGTTTTCTGAGTTGAGAGAAGTATAATAAAAATATAAAAAATATTTTTGCAATTAAAATATTATTTTCTATTAATTTTAATCATTGAAATTGATTAAAAATTAAATAATAATAATAGAAATTTAATTTAAAAAAATCATGATATTTTGTCTAAGTGTTAAGAAACATCTAATAATATTTTTCACAAATATAAATTTTATTTTGGATAATTAAATAAATTTACTTTTGAAAATCCTATGTTCTAAATTTAAATAATTAACTAAATTAAATTAAAATTTTTAGAGGTCCACATGTTCACCTCTAAACATTATAGTCACCTCATGGATATGACACTCTAAACCCCCAAAGTTGTTTGAGTTGTGTTTAAAGAGTTAAGGTGCCCCAAGGGCAAAATGGTAACTTTAAGACTTTGATGCTTTAATCAAAATTTAGGATTAACCAAGGTAAACTGGGTAATTTTAATCTTTATTGAATATATTTGGATGATTGAAATACAATGGGACTAAAAGGTAGAAACCTACTCACCACCCTTGCATAACATCAACAAAATCATAACCCTCCGAATTTTCATGACCTGGAAGTCAACTTGGATCAAATGATTATTAAGTAACGGCTTAAGTCAAAAAGATGATAGTTTACTTTTCTTAAGCCTGAAATTGAGGATGATGTGAAAATTTGATAAGAATGCACATCACTTGAAATCAAAATTTTGATAAGCACCAATTCATCCATCATGATTGTTAAAGGCTTAGTGGTGACCTAGGCTCGATATTTAAACTCAATCAATCAGATTTAGAAGATAACATAATTGGTGATTAACATCTCTAAACACTACAAGCCTGACCTTAATTATTTGTACCACAACCTTAAATGACCTAAATTTCCCTTAAGGGCACCCATCCACATAACTC
The DNA here is from genome assembly GCA_002079205.1 of Phalaenopsis hybrid cultivar. Classification (NCBI taxonomy): domain Eukaryota; kingdom Viridiplantae; phylum Streptophyta; class Magnoliopsida; order Asparagales; family Orchidaceae; genus Phalaenopsis; species Phalaenopsis hybrid cultivar. Next base: position 215,110 of record JXCR01143951.1, read on the forward strand.
TTAAGTTAAACATTAAGTGACTAATCGAGTATCATATCCTTGGGATAATTAAATTGTTATGTTTTGCTGAGCAACGGGGTAGTCACACTCTAAACTCGGATGGTTAATGGAACAATATGATAAGTTCATAAATGAACTCAATATAATTCAAAAGATCTCCAAAATAGTTCAGGGTCATACCCTGAGCATTTTGAAATCATTTGGATATTTTGAAGGACAAATTGAACTTGTCATATTTTGTTCTAAAGTTATCCAAAAAGATCTTCCAGGACAACAAAATCATAGCCTGGGGTTTGGTAGCTAAACCTTCATCTACTCATGAAATTTATGTTCCTTGCATTATTATATACATGCCTTGTAAGTACTGACATTTCAGGTGGTAGAACGAGAAGACTTGCCAGGTATGCTTTTACAATTTGCAGTACCGTCTTTTCTTATATCTTTCACACTATATTTTTATACTTGTAAAACTCACATGTTAAACAACAATGTCACCCTGCATGAAAACCAAAACTGCTAGGATAGCCGTAAAACTAAAACCAAAATTAAAATCAAACAAGATAATACTCCCTGCTGCAACATTCAAAATATAATACAACTCAAAATTTAATCACAAACATCAGAAAATAACAATCGCAACTAAATCAAGTTGTCTCTATCGGATGATCGGGAATCCCTCGGAGCAGGTAACCTATGGTTGCTAATGAGACTTCTCACGGTCTAAGTAAAAGTATGGAACTCATTAAGTTGAGTTTTGTAAATTCATTTGGACTAACTGAATCAAATAGAAAATAGTGGTACTGGAATGAGAGAACTGTAGGATCCAAGCTGGTGTCACTCTAATCCACTTTAATATCCCCCATAATATTTAAAGAATCATAACCATAGAGACATCTAATTTGACATTATAACCCGGCACATTAGAAAACTTAAACTCGTCACGATGAGCAGCTTGGAGCTAGCACTATGGGCAACATGACCATCTTCAACAGCAAAGGGATATACAACAGCATATCTTTCCTTAGAATTAAATAACCAAGCCATAAGACTTTGAGGTTGTTTGCTTATGTAACATAAATCCTCAACCTTTTCTTTAGGTCTTTGTATAACTTTGCTATACAATATAAGCCCTAACTCATCTTTAGAATTCCAAGATTGTTGTTCGTCAAGACCTAAATCCTCACATCTTCCAGGCTATTTGTGTGATCGTTTCACAAAAATTTAAGTCCTAAATTAATAAAATTGGCAGAATGAAATATTTAAATATTTCTCCTCAAAATTGAAGACAAACATTAGAATAGCTTGGGAAATCAATGAGGTTCTCCTCCGGATCTATGACATCCACCAGTTCTTCCTCCTTTGGATTCTACAACAAAATGTTCCAAATTTGAGCCAATCCCCTTCACACCTCTTTTTCCAAACCTTGTTAAAAAGTCCTATCTTTTGACCTCTTTGAAGATAACATTTCCTGATTTTTATCGAGAGTTTTCTTAGGTGACTTNGCTTCTACGAGCATGACCGATACAACCTTCGCTGGGGATCCATGCATCGGTCATTACACCAATACAATATGGCACTCGATGTGGTGGACAAAACCAACCATGGTAGTTGAGAGAACAAAAGGGTTAAAAGACCTAGAATGGTCTAACTATCAGGTGCCTCAAAAGCACTAGTGATATAACTCTCACTAAGGAGAATACCTGACTTAAGCATGGATTAACCAAGCTAGCATAAGACTCAGATCAGTATGACATGCAAATAGACATGGTGAATAATATCAACCAAGTCAATGAAATCACTAACGAGGTGTCTCTAAATGTGCCCACGGGAAGACTCATGTTGGGGAAACCTTAAAGGTTCTGCCAATGCTTTATGAGGACTTAAACATCTCATACTGACTTGGAGAACAAAATCAAACCAATTAGAAGAGGCATCAAAAAAGGTATTGGATGCATATAGCGATCCGACCTCGTAATACTTATGCAAGATCTCAGTAAAGTGACCCTCAATGGAGATTTTTGATGATCCCTTGCTGAGGATTTTTTTCTACTGGCATAAAAATATATGTCTTATGCATGGACTAATTAAGGCTACATAGTGCTCGAATTAGTGCGCCACACACTTTGAGATGGAGAGTAAAGTCAGCCAAAACTCAACCAAATTGGTCAAAATACAGTAGAGGTATCAAGGAGGGCTGGATGCATAGGTATACAACCTGGAGGGGTTTTTACTAAACCACAACTAAGCATAGGCCCCGCTGGAGATTTCCTCCAACATAAGAAAAGTAGTCTTTGTCGAGGAAAATGTGGCAATCCGATTGAGCATTAAGGATCCTGATTTGGCACGGACTAGCTATGTAAGTTAGCATTCTAACTGACACAACATGCATACTGCCAAAGCAATGATTTACCTAAATCAGGTAGACTTAGTGGTCCAACATGCAAGGTATATCCAAGCCAGGAGTCTGCTAATCGAGACTCTCATTGGGGATTTCTCAACATTGATAGGGTAATTCCTGTCAGAAGGGTAGCACAGAGTAAGTGGACCCAGTAATTGGATGAACCTAATGGCTCATATTAGAAAAGTGTCTCCCAATAGGGACTCCTCAAAGGCTTACAGAGTAGGTAGCATAACTTGTAGAAAGGGCTCTTGTCAAACACTTAAGGAGCTGACCCAATTGAGGATTTTTAATGTGCGTATGAAGGTAATCCATTTAGGCACAAATTGGCTAGGTAAGCTGAGTGTTGTAGCCAATGCAACATGCCTCTTTCTGACAAAGTGTTAAGAATCACTCAGACCATGGGGAAGTAGAGATGTGGGTTAGATGATGACGATGGTCTACACACTGAAATGTTTAGTCTTTAAGCTAAACCACATCCATAGAAGGATCTCAACCGCATTCAATCAAAGCGAGCATGACAAGCATGTATTCCACATTCATAAGGATGAACGAAACATGTACATCAACCATACTCACGATAAGCGGGAGTAGTAGTCCTCAGACCCTGTGTAGAGCAGATCCACGAAAGACAATGTAAGAGAATGGCAAGGCTTCTCTTATAGATATTGGTGGCCACACTAGGTATAAGCCGCCAGTAGGACTTCCATTATCACTGAAAAGCGAGTCGAAAATCTAAGTAAGAGAAATACAAGGTTTCTCCTACCTAAAACTGTTGTGACGCATGGGTGATCTTTTAATGAATGAAATGTATTCACCATAAGCAGCTCACATAACGAAGAGATTGGAAAAATAGTACCTTTTTTATGGCTCTGAAACTGGATTACGAAGTGCAAGTGCTTCAAAAATCAAGTTTCCTCCTAAAGTACAATGAGTACATGAAAAGAGGATAAGGAAAATATCTCTTCAAGTATTGCGCATTGATAGGGGCGTTTGGATGAAATCCATTTGCAACAACTAGCAGGAAGAGTGTTGACCTCACTTTTTGGTTGAGGTTTAGTTTTCCCACTTTAGTTACCTAAGGTCTAGGTATAGGACTTTGTTGTTGACTATGCCTAGAAAACTAGAAAGGAACCCTCACTATTATAAATTCTAAACTCTTCCTTGCTCGACTTGAAGTTCCACATATTGGTCCTAACTTCTAGCACTTAGTAGGTGGGGTCAGTATGGAGGATCTCAAAGAAAGTTCCCATAGGACTGCTTGACATTAGGGTTGAAGCTAAGAGTTGGTCTGGAGTTAGTTACTCACTTACATTCACTTTCACGCATAATCACTCGCAAACTCTGAACCAAAATTGTTGAATTTAATCCCTTGATCTTTTGGGCGACTCATGTAGATGGTCCCCTAAACCCATTAGCCCTAGACTAGGGTTTAGCTAAGACCAGTACATAGAGGACTCAAATAGGGATTTCATTGGTCCATGACTCATATAAGGTGGTTGGCACACCAATTCTACCAAAATGTCCAACTTGACTTTTTGCCCCTAAATCCACCCAAATTACGTAAATGCCCTTGGAACCCTAAATTTGGTCAAAATCATCAAATTCACCCAAAATACCCAAATTGGTTCAAAAATCAATTCAAACCATTTGAAATTACTCAAATTACCAAAACCACGCAAAATGACCAAAATATCCCAATATTTGCCAAAATTACAAAAATACCCTTGGCACCCCAAACTTCCCAAAACATTCAAAATCACTTAAAATGTCTCCAAAGCTAATTTGAACCCTTCAATTGAACCCAATTTGGTCAATTTGACCAAAACACACAAATTGCCTTTAAAGGCCCAATTTCCCCAAGTTCCCATCAAATGTCCATCAATTTGACCCCAATTCCCGTTAATTTCAATCCAAAATTCAAATTCATCTTTCACATGACATGACCAATCTAAACCAAATTCAAGCCTAATTAGATCATGCTTTGAGGTCAATTTTGATCTAAGTCAAACCCCCAATTTTGATCTTATGACCTTAGCTTACCTAACTAAACCCGATAGACTACTTGATNCATCAAATTCACCCAAAATACCCAAATTGGTTCAAAAATCAATTCAAACCATTTGAAATTACTCAAATTACCAAAACCACGCAAAATGACCAAAATATCCCCAAATTTGCGAAAATTACAAAAATACCTTTGGCACCCCAAACTTCCCAAAACATTCAAAATCACTTAAAATGTCTCCAAAGCCAATTTGAACCCCTCAATTGAACCCAATTTGGTCAATTTGACCAAAACACCCAAATTGCCTTTAAAGGCCCAATTTCCCCAAGTTCACATCAAATGTCCATCAATTTGACCCCAATTCCCCTTAATTTCAATCCAAAATTCAAATTCATCTTTGACATGACCAATCTAAACCAAATTCAAGCCTAATTAGATCATTTTGAGCTCAATTTAGATCTAAGTCAAACCCCCAATTTTGATCTTATGACCTTAGCTTACCTAACTAAACCCGATAGACTACTTGATTTGCCCCAATTTGAATCTTAAACTCTTCATAACAATCCTACACATCAAATTTGACCCTCAATTGGTCCTGGTAAAGCATCAATTGCACTCAATTTTGATCCAAGTCCAAAAATCCCCAAATTGGCTATGTCCCCAAATTCCACAAAATTGAATTTCCTAACCCCAAAATTGACACCAAATTTATATTGAAAACTCTTCATGACATTCCTATGGACCATTTCAAACCATCAATTTGGACTTAGCCCAACATTAGCCAAACCTAGACCCAAGTCTAGCCTAAGATTTCCAAATTGACCAAAATCCCAAAGTCGTTCAAATTGAGCTTCCAATTGAACTCAAAATCACAACAATCCTTCTCCAAAAATCTTCATAATAATCATCTACACAATGTTTATCAATAAATTGGGCTCAAATTCATGGCTAGCCTAACCCAAACCCAAACACAACCTATGGCCATTTAGACCCAAATTGGACCCATGCACCAAAATTGACCTAGCCATGTCAAATTGATCAAGNCCCAAGTCTAGCCTATGATTTTCAAATTGACCAAAATCCCAAAATCGTTCAAATTGAGCTTCCAATTGAACTCAAAATCACAACAACCCTTCTCCAAAAATCTTCATAATAATCATCTACACAATGTTTATCAATCAATTGGGCTCAAATTCATGGCTAGCCTAACCCAAACCCAAACCCAACCTATGGCCATTTAGACCCAAATTGGACCCATGCACCAAAATTGACCTAGCCATGTCAAATTGATCAAGGCAAGACTTCTACAACCAACATTTGGATCCTAGTGAAGTGACCAAGCTAGACTCACTTAACCCACCCTAGATGATCCATGGATTAAAGTTCCCATAAATCAAGATATTTGTTTCCTAAATTGCTTAAGCCAAAGATATCTTTGCCAAAACATATCACCAGCCCAAATTAATTATTGTNGATTTGTTTCCTAAATTTCTTAAGCCAAAGATATCTTTGCCAAAACTTATCACCAGCCCAAATTAATTATTGTGGCAGATTCCTCTGAGGTTCTTGAGCCACCTAAGCACCTCCCTTGCCACGACCAGCCACCCTAATCGCCGGAGGAGCCAAAATTGAGACCCCCTGTCCCTAAGTTCAAATCAAAATTCACTCATCAAATTTGTCTTGCTTTGATTGGTTTTTAGCATCTTGAAGCCCTCCACCTAAGCTCTACATTGCACTCAAATGGAGGCCATGACAACCACNATTGTGGCAGATTCCTCTGAGGTTCTTGAGCCGCCTAAGCACCTCCCTTTCCACGACCAGCCACCCTAATCGCCGGAGGAGCCAAAATTGAGACCCCCTATCCCTAAGTTCAAATCAAATTTCACTCATCAAATTTGTCTAGCTTTAATTGGTTTTTAGCATCTTGAAGCCCTCCACCTAAGCTCTACATTGCACTCAAATGGAGGCCATGACAACCACCGTAAGGTGTTTTACTTAAACCACTCTTCCATGGCTAAAAGGGGACAGGAAAAATTTTCTTGAGGGAACCCTATTAAAACTGTTTCAAGAGATCCTCCAAGACTCTACAACCCCATTGCAACCATTCTTTGGCCATCTTTCCCATCCCTTGAGCTCAATTTTTGAGCTCAAAATCAGGGCAAAATTTGGCCTTCCTCAAAACTCTTTAAAACCCCAAATTAATTTGCTCTTTAGCTTCACCAGAGCAAGAGAGGAAGGTCCCCATCAAAATCCCCCTATGTTGAGCTTAAAACTTATTCTTAGACCAAAGTCTCTCCACCCTCTGATCAAACTCATAATTGGAGCTTTCACTAGACGAAATAAACACATCCACAAGGTTCGCCAGAATCCACTGATGGTTCCATAAGCACCCAATTGAAGCCTCACCTCTTGGGCAAAGGAGTAGCTCACTAACCCTTATTTTGGGCTTGGTTTGGACCTTTATGAAGAAAACTTGCAATTCATAGCAATATAACTATATAGATGTATTCATCTTGAGTGGATGAAGGTGTAGGAACAAACCTGAAGCAATTCTCTGATTTTTCCAAGGTCAGAGAGCATCTCTATGCTTCTAATCTTAATTTTCAAGCTAAAGTGACCATTTTGACTTATTATAATTATATGAATCAAAACAACACTTGAAAAATTATGAAAACTATTTTAGTAGGTTTCCTCTGGTCAAAGAAGTCTAAGAAAAATATTGTGATGCTTTGAATCATTTTTGTGAATTTTTATACTTAATTAAATGCATATACCATATCTTAATTTATTTAAATTATACACCCATAAAAAAATAACAAAATCACTTCTCCACTGCCCATAAAAGTCATGTTTATTCACAGTAAAAACATCAAAATTATTTGACTTAATCTAAGCATTAAAATGGATTTTTAAGGAAGCCTTGCCTTTTTGGATAAAAATAAATATATTAAATTAAAAATGCTTAGAAAAATTATGAAAATTGTTTCTCTGAGTTCTTTGTGATCAGGGGCATCTTATAAAAATAAAACCCATTTTTTTTAAAATATTTCATTTTTAAAATATATCTTGAATTAAAAATAATTAAAATAATCAAAATTTTCAAAAAATACAAAAAATGGTTCAAAATGAGTGGTAATGTCCCCTGATCACTTAGAATTCATTAGGACATTTTTTTCCTAATGTTTCTAAGTTAAAAAAATAGTTTTTAAAGGCTTAAAAATGAATTTTTCATGTCCTCCCACTAAAATAATCGTAATAAACAAATTAAAAATCACAAAAAATATAAGATTTGATTCTCTCGATTTTTTGAGTTCAGAGAAGTATAATAAAAATATAAAAATTATTTTTGCAATTAAAATATTATTTTCTATTAATTTTAATCATTGAAATTGATTAAAAATTAAATAATAATAATAGAATTTTGATTTAAAAAAATCATGATATTTTGTCTAAGTGTTAAGAAACATCTAATAATATTTTTCACAAATATAAATTTTATTTTGGATAATTAAATAAATCTACTTTTGAAAATCCTATCTTCTAAATTTAAATAATTTACTAAATTAAATTAAGATATTTAGAGGTCTACATGTTCTCCTCTAAACATTATAGTCACCTCATGCATATGACACTCTAAACCCCCAAAGTTGTTTGAGTTGTGTTTAAAGAGTTAAGGTGCCCCAAGGGCAAAATGGNTTACTTTTGAAAATCCTATGTTCTAAATTTAAATAATTAACTAAATTAAATTAAAATTTTTAGAGGTCCACATGTTCACCTCTAAACATTATAGTCACCTCATGGATATGACACTCTAAACCCCCAAAGTTGTTTGAGTTGTGTTTAAAGAGTTAAGGTGCCCCAAGGGCAAAATGGTAACTTTAAGACTTTGATGCTTTAATCAAAATTTAGGATTAATCGAGGTAAACTGGGTAATTTTAATCTTTATTGAATATGTTTGGATGATTGAAATACAATGGGACTAAAAGGTAGAAACCTACTCACCACCCTTGCATAACATCAACAAAATCATAACCCTCTGATTTTTCATGACCCAGAAGTCAACTTAGATCAAATGATTGTTAAGTAACGGCTTAAGTCAAAAGGATGATAGTTTACTTTTCTTAAGCCTGAAATTGAGGATGATGTGAACATTTGATAAGAATGCACATCACTTGAAATCAAAATTTTGATAAGCACCATTTCATCCATCATGATTGTTAAAGGCTTAGTGGTGACCTAGGCTCGATATTTAAACTCAATCAATCAGATTTAGAAGATAACATAATTGGTGATTAACATCTCTAAACACTACAAGCCTGACCTTAATTATTTGTACCACAACCTTAAATGACCTAAATTTCCCTTAAGGGCACCCATCCATGTAACTCTTAAGTGAAACATTAAGTGACTAATCGAGTATCATATCCTTGGGATAATTAAATTGTTATGTTTCGCTGACCAACGGGGTAGTCACACTCTAAACTCGGATGGTTAATGGAACAATATGATAATTTCAGAAATGAACTCAATATAATCCAAGAGATCTCCAAAATAGTTCAGGGTCATACCCTGAGCACTTTGAAATCATTTGGATATTTTGAAGGACAAATTGAATTTGTCATATTTTGTTCTAAAGTTATCCAAAAAGATCTTCCAAGACTTAACAAAATCATAGCCTGGGGTTTGGTAGCTAAACCTTCATCTACTCATGAAATTTATGTTCCTTGCATTATTATATACATGCCTTATAAGTTCCGACATTTCAAGTGGTAGAACGAGAAGACTTGTCAGGCACGCTTTTACAATTTGCAGTACCGTCTTTTCTTATATCTTTCACACTGTATTTTTATGCTTGTAAAACTCACATGTTAAACAACAATGTCACCCTGCATGAAAACCAAAACTGCTAGGATAGCCGTAAAACTAAAACCAAAATTAAAATCAAACAAGATAATACTCCCTGCTGCAACATTCAAAATATAATACAACTCAAAATTTAATCACAAACATCAGAAAATAACAATCGCAACTAAATCAAGTTGTCTCTATTGGATGATCGGGAATCACTCGGAGGAGGTAACCTATGGTTGCTAATGAGACTTCTCACGGTCTAAGTGAAAGTATGGAACTCATTAAGTTGAGTTTTGTAAATTCATTTGGACTAACTGAATCAAATAAAAAATAGTGGTACCAGAATGAGAGAATTGTAGGATCCAAGCTGGTGTCACTCTAATCCACTTTAATATCCCCCATAAAATTTAAAGAACCATAACCATAGAGACATCTAATTTGACATTATAACCCGACACATTAGAAAACTTAAACTCGTTACGACGAGCAGCTTGGAGCTAGCATTATGGGCAACATGACCATCTTTAACAGCAAAAGGATATACAAAAGCACATCTTTCCTTAGAATTAAATAACCAAGCCATAGGACTTTGAGATTGTTTGCTTATGTAACATAAATCCTCAACCTTTTCTTTAGGTCTTTGTATAGCTTTGCTATACAATATAAGCCCTAACTCGTCTTTAGAATCCCAAGATTGTCGTTCGTCACGACCTAAATCCTCACATCTTCCAGGCTATTTGTGTGATCGTTTCACAAAAATTTAAGTCTTAAATTAAAAAATTAGCAGGATGAAATATTTAAATATTTCTCCTCAAAATTGAAGACAAACATTAGAATAGCTTGGGAAGTCAATGAGGTTCTCCTTCGGATCTATGACATCCACCAGTTTTTCCTCCTTTAGATTCTACAATAAAATGTTCCAAATTTGAGTCAATCCCCTTTACACCTCTTTTTCCAAATCTTGTTAAAAATTCCTATCTATTGACCTCTTTGAAGATAACATTTCCTGATTTTTATCGAGAGTTTTCTTAGGTGACTTCGGTTATCTAAGATGTAATTAAATATATGGGTTTTCCTTTATAGAAAGCTTTTCCGAACCCAGCTTAAAATAAACCATATTTATTTCTTCGGATTAAATAGGGGAACTTGTCTGCAAATANTGGGTTTTCCTCTATAGAAATCTTTTCCGAACCCAGCTTAAAATAAACCATATTTATTTCTTCGGATTAAATAGGGGAACTTGTCTGCAAATAAAAATAGCTTCGTTGATCAAACAGATGTCATATAATTCTTAGTTTATTTGATCGAGTCTCACCCTCAAATCTTATGTTTGTCTTTCAGGATAGATACAGTGTTTGAGGTATAGTGCTCTTTCATTAAATTGTAAAAAATATGGGGTTAGCTTGATTTCATATTTTTCTAAAACTTATATATATATATATATATATACCCTCAAATCTTATGTTTGTCTTTTAGGATAGATACAGTATTTGAGATAAAGTGCTCTTTCATTTAAACTGTGAAAAATATAGGGTTAGTTTGATTTCATATTTTTCTAAAACTTATATATATATATATATATATATATATCTCTGTGTGTGTGTGTGTGTGTGTGTAAATTAAATGCCTTTCCTAAGTGGGCGATGGGATTTCAATTCTTATGACCGACAACTTCCAACGGGTAAATCCACACCAAAAAATAGTGTCGACAGCTCTTGGCGACTCAGCTGGGGAATAACTTCTCTTTCCATATTAATCAAGAAATATAGTCTTCATACATCGGTAATGTGTCAATGTCCCTCTAAGAACAAATTACCCTTCTTCCCTTGGCATGCTTTACCCATTTCTGTCTTGGGAAAGTACGGTTTACTCTTTTGGACTTCAGGACTGTCCGTTCAATCATCTTTGAACAAAGAGGTTCAGAATGCCATTAAGGACTTTTTAATCTTCGTGTGGGGTTGGACCCCTAATAGGTGTGTTGGTGGACTAGTTCCATCTGTGCATTGTGTGTTGTTAAGTTGGTCCCGCATTGGGTACTAAACTTCCTTTTTTTTTTCTCTTTCAAGTTTGATTTGCTATTTCACAAATTAAATAGGACTGTGTCATGCTGCGTGTGCTCTTTAATTTTCCTTATACTAATTAAATCTTTCTACTTTTAAATTAAATTTACTTTAAAAATCTCCACAAATTAAATAAAAACTTACATGGTCGACATATCGACCTCTATTGATTTTTAGTGCTCGCACTAAGATTACGAGGTATTGCTAACCCCAAAGCTTTCTTTTTGAAGCTGCTACCATGGCGTTTCCATTGTTCAGTTTCTCTTGCAACATAACGATAAGCTGCAATGCTTGCAATGTCGCTCCCACCATCAAGTTTGGAATCAGATTTGAAGAGCTCGAGGTCGTCCTCGTGAAAGCTCCATTCATCATAATGAAGGTCACCACTCCAGAGGTTCACTGAGTTTAACCTGAACTACCCCGAGGACTTCCCTTCTTACAAGAAGGTTAAGACTACCGCCACCATGACACTTTTCAAGCCTACTGTTCCCATTTCTACTAAGGGAAAAGAAGGCATGATCATTGAAGATCCGACAGAGGGATCGGTTGTTCTGACGTCACTAATAAAAAATAGATCAAAGGTCACCACTCTAGAGGTTCACTAAGATTAAGAGGTATTGCTAACCCCAAATCTTTCTTTTTAAAGCTGCTACAATGGCGTTTCCAATGTTCACTTTCTCCTGCAACTTGCCGACAAGCCGCGATGCTTGCAATGTCGCTCCCACCATCAAGTTTGGAATCGGATTTGAAGAGCTCGAGGTCATTCTTGAGAAATCTCCATTCATCATAATGAAGGTCACCACTCCAGAGGTTCACTGAGTTTAACCTGAACTGCCCTCAGGACTTCCCTTCTTACAAGAAGGTTAAGACTACTGCCACCACGACACCTTTTAAGCCTACTGTTCCCGTTTCTGCTAGGGGAAAAGAAGGCATGATCATTGAAGACCCAACTGAGGGATTGGTTGTCCTGCCGTCACTACTAAAAAATAGATCAAGTTCAAGGACTGCATCGCTAACCCGAACTTGGAGGGGAAACCGCAACCAGAAGATTCGAAGGTCTACTGAAGCTCAGATTTCCGAGAAAGTACTTGTTGATGAAGTTCCTCACCAAGAGGAGTCGGGGTTATTGGATACTTATCCACTTATACAAGGGAGTAGGTTCCATCCCTTAATGGACACTAAAGGTTATGAAAGTATCCAATACATTGCCGCTACTTTACTGAAACTTCATGGACACGACGGGGAGAGGAAGAAACCTGCCCCCATCACCCGAGTCAATTTAGTTTTTTAGAAACTAGCTGCCAAAGAAGGATGTTCAGTTGGCGAGTTACTCAAATGAGTGGGATGTGCAGTATCCCCTTGCATGAAGAAAGAAATTTTAAAGGATGTCAGATCTGTTAAACACTCCAAAAGATCAATTGAAGCTTTGCATGCTTGCATTCATGTCTGGTTCCGCTTAGGGAGCAGAGTTGATACCACCATTGATGCTACTGATTTTACTACCACTAGGTTCATGGGTCGTTGACCAGTTAAGTCACATTTGGGTCCAAGAATTGTACCAACTACCAGTCGTAAGGATGTTCTTAAAAATCTGAAGGATAAGATGAAGAGGTTACCCAGTACTGTATCCGGTCACACCTTGGGGAGCAGACTTCTCTTCGACATGCCAATGTTTTTTCCAAGACAATCCATCTCAAGACATCATCTTCAAAGAAAAGGGTATGGATACCCTAAGTTGTCGTACCAATACGGTCCAGTAAGCCCATAGGGCAGAATCATGGAATAAGGCACGGGTCTGAAGTATGCAGCATGATCGCAGTAATTGCTAGCAAGATGGAGGAATAAGTAGAAGAGGTCCAGTAGGGTCCTCTAGACCATAAGATAATCCAAGAATCAATAATTTAAGAAAAAGTCAAAAAGCTCGGGGTCAAGATTTCTGAGTTAGCCTGAGAACATGGAGTTTCCATTGATAATAAAGAAGATTTTAACTTCAATGATTACCTCAAAGAATTCCTTATGGATGTCCATGTAATCGAAACTAGAGCCACTGCATCTGCACGTGACGCTCAACCTCTCGTTGAAGAGAACGCCGTGAATGAGCTGTGTAGGGCTATCTTCCTAAAGGATAAGCAAATCAGCCAAATGGAGAAAAGAATGGAAGAAATGGTCGTTGCCATGATCACCATGGCCAAAATTCAGGGACAATCTCAACCCTCACAGTTAGCCTCTTCAGAAGTCAATCAACCGAAGATTATACACATTACAAGTGAAAGGAGAGAATTCGCCTCAACAAATAGGGATGAGCAACAAAAGAAAGATTCCCCATCAAGTGTCATGCCAGAAAAAGGAATTCAAGCAAATGGTCAAATAAGTTCAGGAGGCCTTAACCCAATCTAAGGGTGGTGCATTGATTTTGAAGGGTAGACCTTACCCAAAGGAGGTCAATTCCGTACCCTACTTAAGGGTTTTATGTCACCAAACTTTAAGATATTCGATGGGACTAGAAATTCCAAGCAACTTATAGCACATTTTTGAGTCAGTTGTGGTAATACTGGAGGTAACAAAGTTTTGCTCTTTAGATAGTTTATCACTAGACTATCAGGGATCGCTTTTGATTGGTATGCCGAATTACCCAATGGATCATTCATGAAGTTCACCGAGTTAGAACAATTATTCATGAAAAGATTTGTTGGAGCGGAACATCATGTGTTTATCGGAGATCTCGTAGTAGAGAAGCCCAACGAGACTTTAATGGACTACATTTTGAGGTGGAGAAACCTTTGCATGAAATGTGAACCTCAGCTACAAGAACATCACGCAATTAAGATCTTACTCAAGAGCATCCATGGGCCAGTAGTTTTCATGCTCAAGGGACTCATCATTAAATCCTTTGAGAAGCTACTCAGAAAAGCTAGCAATCTTCAATAAGAAGTCAAACATATGGATTCTTATTAACAGTTTGAGAAGTTCAAGATGACCAGAGTATTTGAAAAGAAAACCGTGACAATGGTAATGGTCGATAAAGGAAAACAGCCGATGAAGATACATGTAGAAAATTCTCACTAGGATTCTCGTCAGGCGTCATTGCAGCATGCTCAACAACAGAAAAAATAATATGGCCAGTCTAGCCAGCATCCGCCTTAGGGAGGATCATACTGAATAGAGAACAGGAAAATGTCTATTACAGAAGTAAGGAAAGTGGTGTACTCCTTCAAAGATGAAGCTGTACCCAAAATGTTCAGAAGTCTGATAAAGAAGCCCGAGTTCAGAATAAAAAATGTGAAGAAACCCGAAGAGGTCGATAAGAAGGATCAACCAAATTATTTCCCATATCACAGATTGCTGGGACACACTATAGAGGAATGTTTTGTCTTCAAGGATTAGCTTGAGAAAAATCTTAAGGAAGGGAATATATTGATTCTGAAAGAATATTTAAAAGAACCTGAAAAAGGTTCTATAAATATGATTTTAGCTAAGCTAATCTCTCTTATTGACTCGTATAATGAAAAAGATGGATGAAGTATAGCCTGGAGCAAATCATCCAAGAAAATACTAAACTAAACTCAGAATGCTTCAGTACAGGCTTCCGTTCAGAGTCTTNATACATTTTGAGGTGGAGAAACCTTTGCATGAAATGTAAACCTCAGCTACAAGAACATCACGCAATTAAGATCTTACTAAAGAGCATCCATGGGCCAGTAGTTTTCATGCTCAAGGGACTCATCATTAAATCTTTTGAGAAGCTACTCAGAAAAGTTAGCAATCTTCAATAAGAAGTCAAACATATGGATTCTTATTAAAAGTTTGAGAAGTCCAAGATGACCAGAGTATTTGAAAAGAAGACCCTGACAACGGTAATGGTCAATAAAGGAAAACAGCCGATGAAGATACATGTAGAAAATTCTCACTAGAATTCTCGTCAGGCGTCATCGCAGCATGCTCAACAAAAGAAAAAACAATATGGCCAGTCTAGCCAGCAACTGCCTCAGGGAGGATCATACTGAATAGAGAACAGGAAAATGTCCATTTTAGAATTAAGGAAAGTGGTGTACTCCTTCAAAGATGAAGCCGTAGCCAAAATGTTCAGAAGTCTGATAAAGAAGCCCGAGTTCAGAATAAAAAATGTGAAGAAACCCAAAGAGGTCAATAAGAAGGATCAACCAAATTGTTGCCCATATCATAGATTGCTGTGACACACTATAGAGGAATGTTTTGTCTTCAAGGATTGGCTTGAGAAAAATCTTAAGGAAGGGAATATATTGATTCCGAAAGAATATTTAAAAGAACCTGAAAAAGGTTCTATAAATATGATTTTGGCTAAGCTAATCTCTCTTATTGACTCGTATAATGGAAAATATGGATGAAGTATAGCATGGAGCAAATCATCCAAGAAAATACTAAACTAAACTCAGAATGCTTCAGTACAGGCTTCCGTTCAGAGTCTTCAGCCCGCCAAGCCTGAGATGAAGATTCCACCAAAAGATTTGTCATCACCAAAGATAAAAAAGAAGAAGAACACCACCACAAAGACTGATATCATGAGGGGTAGGATAGGGGTTGCCTTTGCTAGATTGGTTGTCTCGGATCTGAGGAAGAAAACCCTCAAACTTTTGATCTTGTATGATTTTCTTTTTGCCCCTTCGAGGTTTTATAAATATAATGATTATGATTTCAGCTACATTTTTAACTATTTCTAGTGATAACGTAATTGATTGTGACCAATCTAGCTTTGATCTCAATTCTCAAAATGATCCTCAAATTGTACATGAGTCCGATGAACTCGCTAGCAAGACTAAAGAAAACATTGATAATACCGATTATGACAGCGCCGGGAGTGAGGAACAAATCCTCGAGCGCCATGACACACCACTTGCCATCAATTTAGATCATTTCCAAAAAAGAAAAAACACCAAAAAATTTGATAATGGTATCTCAAGAAGAAGAAATTATAAAAGTAAACTTAAGGAGCGGGAAGGTATTACCCCAGAGAACAGCTCTGACAGATAAAGGAAAGCAAATAGAAACTCGGGAAGAGCAACCTCCACCTCCGCCAGGGGAGAAACACATAACTAAGAGAAAATTTGAGGATCCTACAAAGTGGATTATAATGTGCNAATAAATATAATGATTATGATTTCAGCTACATTTTAACTATTTCTAGCGATAACGTAATTGATTGTGACCAATCTATCTTTGATCTTGATTCTCAAAATGATCCTCAAATTGTACATGAGTCCGATGAACTTGCTAGCAAGACTAAAGAAAACATTGATAATACCGATTATGACAGCGCCGGGAGTGAGTAACAAATCCTCAAGCGCCATGACACACCACTTGCCATCAATTTAGATCATTTCAAAAAAGCAAAAAAACACTAGAAAATTTGATAATGGTATCTCAAGAAGATGAAATTATAGAAGTAAACTTAAGGAGCGGGAAGGTATTACCCGAAAGAACAGCTCTGACAGATAAAGGAAAGTAAATAGCAACTCGGGAAGAGCAACCACCACCTCCGCCAGGGGAGAAACACATAACTAAGAGAAAATTTGAGGATCCTACAAAGTGGATTATAATGTGCTAGCTCATGTTAAGAAGTTTCCAGCCAAACTAACCATCTATGACGCTTTAATTTTGTCAAAAGAAATGAGAGAGTCTCTGGTTATAGCTTTGCTAAACCCAGAGATTTGTTTAGCCCAGTTGGCCAGCACATCCTCAGATAAAGTTTACTCGTTGAAAGAACAATCTGGGGTAACCTTCACAGATGAAGACCTGCTGCTCGGTAACGCTGACCATAACATTCCACTCTATGTCTCCATTAATATTGGCAGATTTGTATTATCTAGTGTCTTAGTAGATTCTGGAGCATCACTCAACTTGATGAGTCTACAGGCATTGGCCTATTTAGACATTAAAGCTGAGGAGCTTACAACAGATAAAGTGATGCAAAGAAGATTCAACCAAAAGGGAGAGAGAGCCCTTGGATCAATTACATTACCGACGAAAGTTGGAGAACTAGTATCAACCACTAAATTCCATATCATCGACGCCGACACCTCTTTCAATACTCTACTNTGGGCGATGGGATTTCAATTCTTATGACCGACAACTTTCAATGGGTAAATCCACACCAAAAAATAGTGTCGACAGCTCCTGACGACTCTGTTGGGGAATAGCTTCTCTTTCCATATTAATCGAGAAATATAGTCTTCATACATCGGTAACGTGTCAATGTCCCTCTTGGAACAAATTACCCTTCTTCCCTTGGCATGCTTTACCCATTTCTGTCTTGGGAAAGTACGGTTTACTCTTTTGGACTTCAGGACCGTCCGTTCAATCATCTTTGAACAAAGAGGTTCAGAAGGCCATTAAGGACTTTTTAATCTTCGTGTGGGGTTGGGCCCCTAATAGGTGTGTTGGTGGACTAGTTCCATCTGTGCATTGTGTGTTGTTAAGTTGGTCCCGCATTGGGCACTAAACTTCCTTTTTTTTCCCTTTCAAGTTTGATTTGCTATTTCACAAATTAAATAGGACTGTGTCATGCTGTGTGTGCTCTTTAATTTTCCTTATTCTAATTAAATATTTCTACTTTTAAATTAAATTTACTTTAAAAATCTCCACAAATTAAATAAAAACTTACCTGGTTGACAGATCGACCTCTATTGATTTTTAGTGCTCGCACTAAGATTACGAGGTAGTGCTAACCCCAAAGCTTTCTTTTTGAAGCTACTACAATGGCATTTCCATTGTTCAGTTTCTCTTGAAACTTAACGATAAGCCGCAATGCTTGCAATGTCGCTCCCACCATCAAGTTTGGAATCATATTTGAAGAGCTCGAGGTCGTCCTCGTGAAAGCTCCATTCATCATAATGAAGGTCACCACTCCAGAGGTTCACTGAGTTTAACCTGAACTACCCCCAGGACTTCCCTTCTTACAAGAAGGTTAAGACTACTGCCACCATGACACTTTTCAAGCATACTGTTCCCATTTCTGCTAAGGGAAAAGAAGGCATGATCGTTGAAGACCCGATAGAGGGATCGGTTGTTCTGCCGTCACTAATAAAAAATAGATCAAAGGTCCCCACTCTAGAGGTTCACTAATATTAAGAGGTATTTCTAACCCCAAAGCTTTCTTTTTAAAGCTGCTACAATGGCGTTTCCAATGTTCACTTTCTCCTGCAACTTGCCGACAAGCCGCGATGCTTGCAATGTCGCTCCCACCAGCAAGTTTGGAATCAGATTTGAAGAGCTCGAGGTCATCCTTGAAAAAGCTTCATTCATCATAATGAAGGTCACCACTCCAGAGGTTCACTGAGTTTAACCTGAACTGCCATCAGGACTTCCCTTCTTACAAGAAGGTTAAGACTACTGCCACTACGACACCTTTTAAGCCTACTGTTCCCGTTTTTGCTAGGGGAAAAGAAGGCATGATTGTTGAAGACCCAACTGAGGGATTGGTTGTCTTGCCGTCACTACTAAAAAATAGATCAAGTTCAAGGACTGCATCGCTAACCCGAACTTGGAGGGGAAACCGCAACCAGAAGATTTGGAGGTCTACTGAAGCTCTGATTTCCAAGAAAGTACTTGTTGATGAAGTTCCTCACCAAGAGGAGTCGGGATTATTGGATACCTATCCACTTATACAAAAGAGTAGGTTCCATCCCTTAATGGACACTAATGGGTATGAAAGTATCCAAAACATTGCCGCTACTTTACTGAAACTTCATGGACACGACGGGGAGAGGAAGAAACCTGCCCCCATCACCCGAGTCAATTTAGTTTTCCAGAAACTAGCTGTCAAAGAAGGATGTTCAGTTGGCGAGTTACTCAAATGAGTGGGATGTGCAGTATCCTCTTGCATGAAGAAAGAAATTTTAAAGGACGTCAGATTTGTTAAACACTCCAAAAGATCAATTGAATCTTTGCATGCTTGCATTCATGTCTGGTTCCGCTTAGGGAGCAGAGTTGATACCACCATTGATGCTACTGATTTTACTACCACTAGGCTCATGGGTCGTTGACCAGTTAAGTCACATTTGGGTCCGAGAATTGTACCAACTACCAGTCGTAAGGATGTTCTTAAAAATCTGAAGGATAAGATGAAGAGGTTACCCAGTACTGTATCTTGTCACACCTTGGGGAGCAGACTTCTCTTCGACATGCCAATGTTTTTACCAAGACACTCCATCTCAAGACATCATCGTAAAAGAAAAGGGTACGGATACCCTAAGTTGTCGTACCAATACAGTCCAGTAAACCCGCAGGGCAGAATCATGGAATAAGGCATGGGTCTGAAGTATCCAGCATGGTCGCAGTAATTGCTAGCAAGATGAAGGAATAAGTGGAAGAGGTCCAGTAGGGTCCTCTAGACCATAAGATAATCCAAGAATCAATAATTTAAGAAAAATTCGAAAAGCTTAGGGTCAAGATTTTTGAGTTAGCTTGAGAACATGGAGTTTCCATTGATAATAAAGAAGATTTTCACTTCAATGATTACCTCAAAGAATTCTTTATGGATGTCCATGTAATCGAAACTAGAGTCACTGCATCTGCGCGTGATGCTCAACTTCTCGCCAAAGAGAACGCCGTGGATGAGCTGTGTAGGGCTATCTTCCTAAAGGATAAGCTAATCAGCCAAATGGAGAAAAGAATGGAAGAAATGGTCGTTGCCATGACCGCCATGGCCACAATTCAGGGACAATCTCAACCCTCACAGTTAGCCTCTTCAGAAGTCAATCACCTGAAGATTATACACATTACAAGTGAAAGGAGAGAATTTGCCTCAACAAATAAGGATGAGCAACAAAAGAAATATTCCCCATCAAGTGTCATGCCAGAAAAAGGAATTCAAGCAAATGGTCAAATAAGTTCAGGAGGCCTTAACCCAATCTAAGGGTGGTGCATTGATTTTGAAGGGTAGACCTTACCCAAAGGAGTTCAATTCCATACCCTACCTTAAGGGTTTTATGTCACCAAACTTTAAGATATTCGATGGGACTAGAAATTCCAGGCAACTTATAGCACATTTTCGAGCCAGTTGTGGTAATACTGGAGGTAACAAAGTTTTGCTCTTTAGATAGTTTATCACTAGACTATCAGGGATCACTTTTGATTAGTATGCCGAATTACCCAATGGATCATTCATGAAGTTCACCGAGTTAGAACAGTTATTCATGAAAAGATTTGTTGGAGCGGAACATCATGTGTTTATCGGAGATCTCGTAGTAGAGAAGCCCAACGAGACTTTAATGGAATACATTTTGAGGTGGAGAA
Organism: Phalaenopsis hybrid cultivar; assembly: GCA_002079205.1. Taxonomy (NCBI): domain Eukaryota; kingdom Viridiplantae; phylum Streptophyta; class Magnoliopsida; order Asparagales; family Orchidaceae; genus Phalaenopsis; species Phalaenopsis hybrid cultivar. The sequence continues at coordinate 235,697 of JXCR01143951.1, forward strand.
ACCTTTGCATGAAATGTAAACCTCAGCTACAAGAACATCACGCAATTAAGATCTTACTAAAGAGCATCCATGGGCCAGTAGTTTTCATGCTCAAGGGACTCATCATTAAATCTTTTGAGAAGCTACTCAGAAAAGTTAGCAATCTTCAATAAGAAGTCAAACATATGGATTCTTATTAAAAGTTTGAGAAGTCCAAGATGACCAGAGTATTTGAAAAGAAGACCCTGACAACGGTAATGGTCAATAAAGGAAAACAGCCGATGAAGATACATGTAGAAAATTCTCACTAGAATTCTCGTCAGGCGTCATCGCAGCATGCTCAACAAAAGAAAAAACAATATGGCCAGTCTAGCCAGCAACTGCCTCAGGGAGGATCATACTGAATAGAGAACAGGAAAATGTCCATTTTAGAATTAAGGAAAGTGGTGTACTCCTTCAAAGATGAAGCCGTAGCCAAAATGTTCAGAAGTCTGATAAAGAAGCCCGAGTTCAGAATAAAAAATGTGAAGAAACCCAAAGAGGTCAATAAGAAGGATCAACCAAATTGTTGCCCATATCATAGATTGCTGTGACACACTATAGAGGAATGTTTTGTCTTCAAGGATTGGCTTGAGAAAAATCTTAAGGAAGGGAATATATTGATTCCGAAAGAATATTTAAAAGAACCTGAAAAAGGTTCTATAAATATGATTTTGGCTAAGCTAATCTCTCTTATTGACTCGTATAATGGAAAATATGGATGAAGTATAGCATGGAGCAAATCATCCAAGAAAATACTAAACTAAACTCAGAATGCTTCAGTACAGGCTTCCGTTCAGAGTCTTCAGCCCGCCAAGCCTGAGATGAAGATTCCACCAAAAGATTTGTCATTGCCAAAGATAAAAAAGAAGAAGAACACCACCACGAAGACTGATATCATGAGGGGTAGGATAGGGGTTGCCTCTGCTAGATTGGTTGTCTCGGATCTGAGGAAGAAAACCCTCAAACTTTTGATCTTGTATGATTTTCTTTTTGCCCCTTCGAGGTTTTATAAATATAATGATTATGATTTCAGCTACATTTTTAACTATTTCTAGTGATAACGTAATTGATTGTGACCAATCTAGCTTTGATCTCAATTCTCAAAATGATCCTCAAATTGTACATGAGTCCGATGAACTCGCTAGCAAGACTAAAGAAAACATTGATAATACCGATTATGACAGCGCCGGGAGTGAGGAACAAATCCTCGAGCGCCATGACACACCACTTGCCATCAATTTAGATCATTTCCAAAAAAGAAAAAACACCAAAAAATTTGATAATGGTATCTCAAGAAGAAGAAATTATAAAAGTAAACTTAAGGAGCGGGAAGGTATTACCCCAGAGAACAGCTCTGACAGATAAAGGAAAGCAAATAGAAACTCGGGAAGAGCAACCTCCACCTCCGCCAGGGGAGAAACACATAACTAAGAGAAAATTTGAGGATCCTACAAAGTGGATTATAATGTGCTAGCTCATGTTAAGAAGTTTCCAGCCAAACTAAGCATCTATGACGCTTTAATTTTGTCAAAAGAAATGAGAGAGTCTCTGGTTACAGCTTTGTTCAACCCAAAGATTTGTTTAGCCCAGTTGGCCAGCACATCCTCAGATAAAGTTTACTCGTTGAAAAAATAATCTGGGGTAACCTTCACAGATGAAGACCTGCTACTCCGTAACGCTGACCATAATTTTCCACTCTATGTCTCCATTAATATTGGCAGATTTGTATTATCTAGTGTCTTAGTAGATCCTGGAGCATCACTCAACTTGATGAGTCTACAGGCATTGGCCTATTTAGACATTAAAGCTGAGGAGCTTACAACTGATAAAGTGATGCTAAGAAGATTCAACCAAAAGGGAGAGAGAGCCCTTAGATCAATTACATTACTGAGGAAAGTTGGAGAACTAGTATCAACCACTAAATTCCATATCATCGACGCCGACACCTCTTTCAATACTCTACTGGGTTGACCATGGATTCACAAACACAACATGGTTCCATCATCTCTACACCAATGCATTAAGTACTTCAAAGAAGGACAAGAACATTGCATCAAAGGAGATTTACAGCCATTTTCAGTTCATGAAGTTAGCATTCATGAATACGCCACTTACTATTCACCTCTAAGAGAAACTGTTTTCTCTCGTGAAGTTATAACAAATAAAAATGAGGATTCAGAAGAAATACAGTAGCAAGGCCATTTAGCTCTGCTTAAGCAGTCTTCCACCACTCTTTTTAGATATGCTGGTGGGAGTTCTTTTACTTCGCGCACCCGAGGTAGAGGCTGGGGATGTAGACGAGCAAGAAACAACTTAATTTTTGAACGGACTAGATCGAGCATCAACATTGGTAATGAAAATAGTTTTAAAGATGAAATAATGATGACAAAATAGAAGAAACCTCAGTACAAGATATCCTTAGAAGATACGGAGAAAAGTGAATATAAGACAATGTATGGTCAGATAAACCGCTATGTGAACACCATGCCCCTTACTCTGATTCTCCATCAAAAGCTCGAGAGTTTATAGGTCAAGGAGGTCCATACCACTGGTTTAAAGCTGATCAAAATTAATCATGCTTCTACTTCTACTAATCTAGAAAATAATGTAAATTTTGATGAGGATCCTAATGAATTAGTGGAATTCCCTTTTGGTTACTTTTCACCTTATGTACAAAAGTTAATTCAACAAGGGTATTTGCCAAAAAAAATACCAAAAGATAAGTTACAACTTTTTGAAAAATTATAGAATATTAAAAGTCAAACACCTAACTCAAAAGAGAGTCTCAGATTCAGTACAATCATACCACTTGATGATTCAGAATGTTGCATGGTTCTTATTAGTAAATCAGAAGTGGATTACCTCGACATAGAGGATGACTCCACTGGTCAGCTAATAGAAGATGTTCCACCAGAATTTGAAGAAGAAATCAAATCAACTATTGATGAGTTGAAGGAAATTAACCTCAAAACAGAAGAGCGGCCTTGACCTAAGTTTCTATGTTCTTTACTCAGCGATGAAGAATCTTTTGAATTGATCAAACTATTAACAGAATTCAAAGATTGATTTGTCATGGAGTTATGATGAAATGCCAGGACTGTTAGCAGAGGTTGCAGTTCATAAGCTTGGGGTGGAAAAAGATATGACCCCAGTAAAACAAGCTACAAGAAGAATGCGCCTTGAGATAGAGCAGCAAGTCATTGCCAAGGTGAAGAAATTAATAGACACTAACTTTGTAAGAGAAGATCAATACCCTATGTGGTTTTCTAACATTGTGCCAGTTAAGAAGAAAAATTGATAAATCCGTGTGTTTGTCGACTTCAGTGATTTGAACAAAGCTAGTCCAAAGGATGAATTTCCATTGCCAATACCAGAAAAGTTGGTGGCTATCGATTCGACACATGAAACTTTTTCCTTCATGGACAGGTCATCGGGGTGCAATCAAATCAACATGGCTCCTAAAGTTGCAGCACTTACAGCCTTTAGAATGCCTATTGGAATTTTCTGCTACACAGTGGTGTCGTTTGGGTTGAAGAACGTTGGAGCAACATACCAACGAGCTATGTCAAAGATTTTTTATGATCTCATTCACAACTAAGTGGGATGGTATGTGGATGATTTGATCATTAAAAGTAAACAAAAAATAGACCATTTGCATGATTTGTGGATCGTGTTCGAATGGTTACGATGATATGACCTTAAGATGAAGCCCTTAAAGTGCGCCTTTGGCGTTACCTCCAGGAAATTCCTAGGATTCATTGTTTGTCATCGAGAAATTGAGATCAACCTAGATAAGTTTAAAGCTATCTTGGAAATGCCTCCTTCCAAAACCTTGAAACAACTATGTTCCTTCCAAGGAAAATTGACATATCTGAGACGCTTTATTTCTAATCTCTAAGGTAGGTGTCAGCCCTTTTCAGCATTAATTAAAAAAGATGCCAATTTTTTTTGGAGAGAGAAATGCCTGCAGACCTTTGAGGATGTTAAACAATATTTAATGACACCTCTTATATTGGCAACCCCTATCCCAAGGAAACTTTTGATACTTTATACTGCGGCCTTAGATCACTCTCTTGGAGCTCTCTTAGCCCAAGTCAATGATGAGGGTAAAGAAAACACACTTTGCTACTTGAGTTGTTGTCTAATACCGATGGAGATAAGGTATCCATCTATTGAGAAACATTGTCTAGCTTTGATTTTCACCTCCTAGAAGCTCAGACACTACATTCTTTCTCATAGGATTACCCTAATTTTGAAAGTTAATCCGTTGAAATATTTGATGACCCGACCCACACTCTCTAGACGTTTAGCTAGATGGTCAACGATTTTGTTGAAATTTGATATAGCTTTTGTTCCCCTCCGTGCTATCAAGAGACAAATTTTAACAGAATTCCTCGCTGCACACTCACTTCCAACTGGGTCCCCACTTAATGACAAATTACTAGATGAACATATATTACAAATGGAATTCGCCAGTGCGCAATGCTAGGAGATGTACTTTGACGGAGCTTCGTCAGCAAGAAAAGACAAAGGATCAGACATGATTATGCCAGGAAAAGCAGGGATTTGTTTGATCTTCATCACGCTATATAAGTGTATGCTGAGCTTCTCATACCACCTAACAAAGCCATGTACTAATAATGAAGCAGAATATAAAGCTTTAATTACCGTGTTGGAATTGGCAATCTTGATGGATATAACAAATATTGTCATTTATGGCGACTCACAACTCGACATTCAACAAGTTGTCGGTCAATACAGGGTTTTGAAGCCAAGGTTAGTAGAATACCACTTGTACGCCATGAAGATGCTCGAGCAGATTCCAAATGTGACATTCTACTGGATTCCTCAGAGAGATAACGCACATGCTGATGCTCTAACAAAACTTGCTAGGGACTTGGCATGTCCCCCGGAGGATTCCATTGACATCACAATACAAGGTATACATGTTTTGTCTCGAGTCGGCCTCGACAATCTACACAAGCTTGGAAAAGAGGAAGAAATAATTATTACAGTTTTCGATATCAATGAAGATTGATGCAAGCAATTAAAAGAATATTTGCATACTGGAAAGCTACCGGAGGACAAGTCAACAACACACCAAATCATAAAAAGAACTATGTCATATGCCATAGTAGGAGATGTCCTCTACAAAAGATCATTTGACCAGATGTGGCTACGATGTCTAAGCAGAGCCGAAGCACAAAATATTGTCAAAGAAGTATATGTCGGATTGTGTGGTGCTCACCAGTCACGGCCAAAAATGAAAACGAAGATCAAGAGACTCGGATATTATTGGCCGGCAATGATGTCCGACTACATGGATATAGCTAGAAGATGTCACTAGTGCCAAGTGCATGGGGTAGTCTTACACCAACATTTGAATGTGCTACACCAATAGTTACCTCGTGGCCATTCGAGTGTTGGGGAAAGGACATAATAAGTCTGATAGACCCTCCATCCTCAAAAGGACACTAATTTATAATTTTCTCAATATAGTACTTTTCCAAATGAGCAGAGGCAGTGCCATTACGAGAGGTTACGACACAGCATGTCCTTTAGTTCTTTAAAAGCCAAGTCATCTATCGTTTTGGAGTTCTGCATAGAATAATCTGCGACAATGAGATAGCCTTCAAGAGAACAAAAATCAACAACTTTGTTAAACGACCCAAGATAGACTGAAGATACTCTACAATTCACTATCCTAGGGTAAATGGCCTAGCTGAGGCCTTCAACAAGACACTAGTATAGATTTTGAAGAAGAAAATTGATGAAAACAAAAGGTATTGGCGTAACAGACTATTAGAAGCTTTTTGGGCCTACCATATGACTTTCAGTACAGGTCCAAGGTTGTGTTATCGTTTAGAAGTTCAGATGCTATCTCTTGGTCACTGTCACCAATCAACTTACAATAGAAGAAGGTGGAAAACTCGGACATGAAGAATTGAAAAGTCTCTAAAGAAAATGCTTAGAAGGGCAACAACATTTGGAGCTTTACCAAGCGAAGATGATACAAGCTCATGAAAAATTGGTCCGTCCAAGGACATTCAAAGTTGATGATCTCATAATCGTGCTCAAAAGGCCTATTCTTGTACGTCGTAAGATTGATGGAAATTTTGAGCCAACTTGTGAGGGATCATTTGTCATAGAAAAAGTTTACTTGAGAAAAGCCTACCAACTGGTGGATTTCCGAGGCAAAAGACCTATGTTGCCGGTCAATGAACGATATTTGAAGACATATTATGCAACTTGACGTTGCTTGGAATTGCCTTTTTTGAAATTTTGATTGATTTAGGGTTATTTTTTTAGCCAAACGTCTGTGACCAATTCCAAAAAAGATTTTGTAATAAGTTAACCTCAATAAAATGAAGACATTTGAAATTACACACTTTAGTTTTTCTCTTTTCTACTTTTAAGTAAGATATTTTACTAAATTAAACACATTATATAAATATATATATATATATATATATATATATATATATATATATATATATATATATATATATATATATATATATATATATATATATATATATATATATATATATATATATATATATATATATATATATATAT